>JACXGI010020041.1:0-11639 GCA_016801175.1 Esox masquinongy | reverse complement strand
GCCCCCCCCCCTCCCCTTTCAATCCCCTTCTCCCTCCAACTCACCCTTTATCTCCCCTCTCTTAATGTGTCATTTTGCTTCTTCTGAAAAGTAGCTGATGGCAGTTCTACCCCCCCCCCCCACTCAGATTCTAAACTGGGACACACCACAAAGGACAAATTCAATTTCTGCTGGAAAATGTGTTCCATGTGAATGTGGGGATGGAGGAGAGGTTTGAATATATATATACACAGTATCTCACAAAAGTGAGTACACCCCTCACAGTTTTGTAAATATTTGATTATAGATATTTTAGAACAGTGTAAATTTGCTGTCCCCTCAAAATAACTCTACACACAGCCATTAATGTCTAAACCGCTGGCAACAAAAGTGAGTACACCCCTAAGTGAAAATGTCCAAATTGGGCCCAATTAGCCATTTTCCCTCCCCGGTGTCATGTGACTCGTTAGTGTTACAAGGTCTCAGGTGTGAAAGGGGAGCAGGTGTGTTAAATTTGGTGTCATCGCACTCCCTCATACTGGTCACTGGAAGTTCAACATGGCACCTCATGGCAAAGAACTCTCTGAAGTTCTGAAAAAAAGAAGGCCATCTTTAGGCCATCTTTATGTTGCTCGACATAAAGATGGCCTAGGCTATAAGAAGATTGCCAAAACCCTGAAACTGAGCTGCAGCACTGTGGCCAAGACCATACAGCAGTTTAACAGGACAGGTTCCACTCAGAACAGGCCTCGCCATGGTCGACCAAAGAAGTTGAGTGCACGTGCTCAGCGTCATATCCAGAGGTTATCTTTGGGAAATGGACGTATGAGTGCTGCCAGCATTGCTGCAGAAGTTGAAGTGGTGGGGGGTCAGCCTGTCAGTGCTCAGACCATACGCCGCACACTGCATCAAATTGGTCTGTATGGCTGTCGTCCCAGAAGGAAGCCTCTTCTAAAAAATGTACAAGAAAGCCTGCAAACAGTTTGCTGAAGACAAGCAGACTAAGGACATGGATTACTGGAACCATGTCCTGTGGTCTGATGAGACCAAAATAAACTTATTTGGTTCAGATGGTGTCAAGCGTGTGTGGCGGCAACCAGGTGAGGAGTACAAAGACAAGTGTGTCTTCCCTACAGTCAAGCATGGTGCCATGGTCTGGGGCTGCATGAGTGCTGCCGGCACTGGGGAGCTACAGTTCATTGAGGGAACCATGAATGCCAACATGTACTGTGACATACTGAAACAGAGCATGATCCCCTCCCTTCGGAGACTGGGCCATAGGGCAGTATTCCAACATAACGACCCCAAACACACCTCCAAGACGACCACTGCCTTTCTAAAGAAGCTGAGGGTAAAGGTGATGGACTGGCCAAGCATGTCTCCAGACCTAAACCCTATTGAGCATCTGTGGGGCATCCTCAAATGGAAGGTGGAGGAGCACATGGTCTCTAACATCCACCAGCTCCGTGATGTCGTCATGGAGGAGTGGAAGAGGACTCCAGTGGCATCCTGTGAAGCTCTGGTGAACTCCATTCCCAAGAGGGTTAAGGCAGTGCTGGGAAATAATGGTGGCCACACAAAATATTGACACTTTGGGCCCAATTTGCACATTTTCACTTAAGGGTGTACTCACTTTTGTTGCCAGCGGTTTAGACATTAATGGCTGTGTGTAGAGTTATTTTGAGGGGACAGCAAATTTACACTGTTATACAAGCTGTACACTCACTACTTTACATTGTAGCAAACTGTCATTTCTTCAGTGTTGTCACACTGAAAAGATATAATCAAATATTTACAGAAATGTGAGGGGGGTACTCACTTCTGTGAGATACTGTACATTGACCGTCTTCCATGCTAATCAACATTTGGGTTTGACCCTAGATAGGAAGTGTATTGTAATTTACATGCTGACATTATCTTGTCATCAACAAAACAAAGCCTGGCCTTATTAGGATGACATTATAACAACAATTAATGAGGCAAAATCATGAACCACCCATCTTTCCAAGTCCAATGACCCCAGGAGGATTACCCCTGAGCCTAACCATGACCCCAGGAGAATTACCCCTGACCCTAACCAACCATGACCCCAGGAGGATTACCCCTGACCCTAACCAACTATGACCCCAGGAGGATTACCCCTGGCCTTAACCAACTATGACCCCAGGAGGATTACCCCTGGCCCTAACCAACTATGACCTCAGGAGGATTACCCCTGACCCTAACCAACTATGACCTCAGGAGGATTACACCTGGCCCTAACCAACTATGACCTCAGGAGAATCACCCCTGACTCTAACTACTTATGTTTTAGTGACACCTCGTGTATTCTGATTCAGCATCTAAATCTGTCAAATCTGTCAAAGAGACAAAGTGACAGTACTTGACAAACTGCATCTGAGGGGAAAGTGGAATGTTTTGGCATCACTGGAGTGCGTCACTGGAGCGCGTCACTGAAACAACCCGGGCCAGTCGGTTAAAAATTACAAATATCCACCTTCTGATGAAGCCTGACTGATTGTACATGTTCTATTTAGCAGAGACATTATCCGAGGTGTACAGAGAAATACCATAACCATTAATTGAATTAATGAATTTAATGTGCCTTAGCACTCCATGCTGAGAAGAGACACTACATGGTGAACTCACCTAACACACTGATCCAGAATATTATCATCACAAGACATGGTTAAACAAACACAGCAGCCCAAACAGTGACCCTTTAGAGGACTTGGCCCAGAAACACCAGCTACAGTCAACCAGTAATCATCAGTAACACAAACAAATCAACATCTCTAAATACCTACACTATAATTGATCATTAGTGTTATTAAATGTAATCAAAATAAATTTATTTTTCATAAATGCTAACAAATTCTAAATAGAGAAATTAAATTAGAATTTGACATTGTCAATGTTTTCTTTTGATTGACATACTTGATTTTGACAAGGTCCAGAATCAGTGCACATAGACTGACCAGAGACAAAAACATTGGAAGTCAGAAGAAAGACTCTGTAAAATGAACAAGATTTCCTACTCTGCTCGAAACATGATTCAATCAGGAGAAGAAGAGGATGAGGAGGGACAAGTCATTAATCTGTAGAAGAAAAGAGAGAGGAGACTAATCTGACCCTGTCTGAGCCCCTAATACCACATGCAGTGATGTCACCAGTGGAAATATTCCTCTCTCCCCCCTCTTCATTTAGGTGGTTGAAAATCAGAGTTCCACTCATATAAACGACCAATTAAGTTGACTTGTTCACATTTACAGAGGTTCCGTCGGTCCTACCTTGCCTGGTGGAGACGTTCCTGTCGTTGGCCGCGGTGAGAACCACCTGAGGGTGACTCTGCTCCATGGAGAACAGCTCGTCCTTACCCACTCGGCTGCTCTTCCCACTCTTCATGGTCCCGCTCGGCCCTGACGGCGCCAGGTAGCGTCCCGAACAGTCCCGGAACGCCACCTTCCCGGAGCGGAACTCCAGGGTGTAACCGGTGTTCCTGCTGGGCGTGGCCTCCAGGCGACCGGCGTTCGTCAGGAAGCGGTTGTCGGAGGTCTGGAGGTGGTAGCGCTGGTCCTGGAACACCAGCGTGATCAGGGAGTCCACGCCCCAGGGGACGTCACGATTGGTGGACACCTCAGGATGGTCAAGGTCAAGGGTCAGGTGGGCATACCGCTTCCTGGCCAGGCTGAACAGGTTGACCTGGAGGCAGGAGTAGCAGGTCCAAGCCCAGCAGGGGTGGGGTGTCAATCAAAGAATCACATGTATTTTATAAAACCCTTTTTACATCAGCCGTTGTCACAAAGTGCTAGTTCAGATACCCAGCCCGAAACACCAAAGAGCGAGCAACAAGCAGAACTGATGCACATAAAAATTCCCTAGTATGGTCCGAACCTAGAAACCTAGAGAGGAACCAGAATTGGAGGGGGGGTAGTATTACCTGTGGATGCATGGCCAGGTGGACACACCACATCTCTGCTGCAGACACCGTCTGAAATAGGCAGGCACACACACACACACACACACACACACACACACACACACACACACACACAGTAACTCCAGTGATACCAATCAATCAATCTTCGGGTTCTAAACCAACAAAGCGCAGCCATAGATACAGTATAAAGAGTCACACCACACACTAGGTCAACATATCACTCATGTACCTGAGCAAAGCAGCTGATCCGGTCTTCACTTCCTCCCAGGTATCTACCATAGGTCTCAGACTGCAGCGACCAGCGCCCGTCATCGTGCGCCGTTAGGACCCACCGACAGTCTTTGTCTCCAGACTCGCTCTCGCCGGTAACGTTCCCGTCTTTATCGGTTCCCAGATACCGTCCAAGATGAGAGCGGAGGAACACCACGTTGCCGCTGGCGTCTCCTGTTTCGGCGGTGTTCTGTTCCAGCGTCCACATCTGCTTCTTCTTCAGACTCAAGGCGGAGGCGTTGATTTTAAAACCGAACGTTTCAGCTGTTAGATATTTATTCCCGGCGTTAATGAGGCCGAGCTGAATCTGCAGGATATCACCGCCGCCGGTACAACACCCGTTGGAAGACATGGTCCTGACCTCCTATGCTGCGCGCGCGTGAAGCTCTGGTTATTCAGTTCTTGGATTGAAATAGAGGTTCTTTGTGCTGCGTGTAAGTGATGGTCTGTCGAGTTGGCACGCGGGTGAATCTAGTCTGTCTCTACTGCATCTCCGGACAGCCTCACGCTGCAAGGACGGCTCTAATAACCCAAATGACGTCACGACCCCCCCCCCCCCACACACACACACACACACACACACACACACACACCACCACCTGCATGCAAATACAAACCTGAACTGTCAGTATGACCAGAGATCAGTTACAAAAGAATTGTTTGTGTTTATGTAAAGACAGTGGAAGAGGGGTTTGGAGAGAGAGTGAGAGAGAGGGTAGGAAAGAAAAAGGAGGGAGGTGAGTAAAAGAAAGTGAGGAGAGGTAGAACCTGAGAGAAAGAGAATGACAGAGAAAGATAGACAAAATGCCAGAGAGGCAGGAAAAAAATGCAAAAATTATACAGATTAGATACCTTGACCTAAAGACAGGCTACCAGACTACATGAGCACTGGGACTGACACATGTACAGACTCAATGAGCATATCCTTTACTATGTATAGACTCAGTGAACATGTCCTTGACTATGTACAGACTCAGTGATCATGGTCTTGACTATGTACAGACTCAGTGATCATGGTCTTGACTATGTACAGACTCAGTGAGCATGTCCTTGACTATGTACAGACTCAGTGATCATGGCCTTGACTATGTACAGACTCAGTGATTGGCCTTGACTATTTACAGACTCAGTGAACATGTCCTTGACTATGTACAGACTCAGTGATCATGGTCTTGACTGTGTACAGACTCAGTGATCATGGTCTTGACTGTGTACAGACTCAGTGATCATGGTCTTGACTTAGTACAGATTCATTGATCATGGTCTTGACTGTACAGACTGAGTGAACATGTCCTTGACTATGTACAGACTCAGTGATTGGTCTTGACTATGTACAGAATCAGTGATCATGGTCTTGACTATGTACAGACTCAGTGATCATGGTCTTGACTATGTACAGACTCAGTGATCATGGTCTTGACTATGTACAGACTCAGTGATCATGGTCTTGACTATGTACAGACTCAGTGATCATGGTCTTGACTATGTACAGACTCAGTGATTGGCCTTGTGCAGACTCAGTGATTGGCCTTGACTCTGTGCAGATTCAGTGATTGGCCTTGATTACATACAGATTCAGTGATTGGCCTTGACTGTAGAGAGGACACTTCAGGCAGATCTGTACAGAGTCAGTGAACATGGTTTTGACTGTAGAGAGAGGACACTTCAGGCAGACCTGTACAGACTCAGTGAACATGGTTTTGACTGTAGAGAGAGGACACTTCAGGCAGGCCTTTTTGTTGGCAGTCCATGTTCACACTGCCAACAAAATGAGGTGGAAACAGGGCAGCACTTCCTCCTGCCTGATGTATGACCACATTAGAGACACACACAGTATTCTCCTTTGATCATACAGATGTACAAAGAACACTGAACACACCTGGATCTCTTAGGCAAAAGCAATGTCCAATCACAGAAGCAGAATTTATGACCTGTTGTAGTCAGGAAAGGTCCACTGGAGCACAAAAATCATAAACAACTAATATTTATGTTTGTATTGTTATGCTCCTTGACATTGTCACTATTTAGTTGGCAGGACCTCTCTGTGGTCATT
Source organism: Esox masquinongy (assembly GCA_016801175.1). Lineage (NCBI taxonomy): Eukaryota > Metazoa > Chordata > Actinopteri > Esociformes > Esocidae > Esox > Esox masquinongy. Next base: position 5,397 of record JACXGI010020041.1, on the reverse strand, counting down.
GTACGCTGTACTAGGATCTCCCCTACAGATCTCCTAGTGCAGAGGGTTTATTTCCTACAAATCATAGTACAGTGGGGTTATTCCCTACAGATCCTAGTACAGAGGGGTTATTCCCTACAGATGTCCTAGTACAGAAGGGTTATTCCCCTACAGATGTCCTAGTGCAGAGGGGTTATTCCCCTACAGATCCTAGTACAGAAGGGTTATTCCCCTACAGATCTCCTAGTGCAGAGGGGTAATTCCCTACAGATCCTAGTACAGAGGGGTTATTCCCGCACAGATCTCCTAGTGCAGAGGGGTTATTTCCTACAAATCATAGTGCAGAGGGGTTATTCCCTACAGATCCTAGTACAGAGGGGTTATTCCCTACAGATCCTAGTACCACAAGGATGCAACCATTCTTACTTTTTACTTCTTACTTTTTAATTTTTATGTTTTACTGGACTGTGGTTCTGCACGCCAGTTTGGACTCAGTTTCTGACTTTGGTTGTAAATTCCAGTTCTGGACTCTGGTTCTGGATGTGCTCTGTGTGGCTCATTGGAACCTTCAACACATTAACCCTGCTCCACCCCTAACCCTAACCCTTCTCCAACCATAACCCCAACCTTCAACAGTGCATCTGGGTTTTGTGAGTTGTGCCATTATTTAATTCCACATGGCTGGAGGTATTCAGAGATGACAGACGCCTGCTTGTTTTCTGAGAGAGATGGGGGGGTGAAGAGGGATAGAGGGGAGAGCAGGAGGGCAAAAAAGTGGGAGAGAAGGAGTAATGAGGAAAGACCACAAAGTGGGAGAGAAGGAGTAATGAGGAAAGACCACAAAGAGAGTTGAAAACTGACCAATGAAAAGTGTACAGACAGTAGATAGATAGCAGATAGTAGATCTATCTATATAGTCTATATATATACAGAGAGAGATAGATTGTAGATAGATAGTAAATAGATAGATACAAGATGTATAGATAGATAATTGATAGATGTAGTAATAAGGATAATAATAATAATAACTATTTGTATAGCACTTTTCTAGTACAGTTGTACAAAGTGCTTTACACACAATAAAAATAGTAATACATTAAAATAAAAATATATAAAAACATATATTAATTTAAAAAAAAATACAAGAAGTAAAAAGAATAAACAAAAAATAAAATCACAATGATAAAATATTCGTAAAAGCCATCTTATAAAAATGGGTTTTTAGGTGAGATTTGAAAGAATGCACTGAGTAGCATCTCTGACATTCTGTGGTTGGCTGTTCCAGAGTCTAGGGGCCCAAATATCAAAGGCCCTGTTCCCTTTAGTTTTCAATCTAGACTCCAGAACAGCCAGAAGTCTTTTTTCAACTGATCTGAGAGGCCTAACAGTGCAGTATGGGTTGAGCATGTCACTAATGTAATTAGGTGCCAGACCATGAGGTGCCTTAAAAGTGATTTAAAATTTTAAAAATTCACTGGTAACCAATGTAGAGCTGCCAACACCGAGGGCATATGAGACCTTGATTTAATCCTTGTAAGTCTGGCAGCTGAATTCTGTACAACTTGGAGTTTACCTAGGGACCAGTACCGTGCACAGACCTTCCGAGGGGCATGTGCTGAATCTGAAAAAGTGTGTGGCGTTGTCGACCCACACGGACGGACGATGTGTTGGAGTGAGTGAAGCGCATAAAAAAGACGGACGACGCATGCCTGTCGGTGTGCGCGACTCGCGTCACCAAGGCAGTTGGGCACTTGTCACCTGGAAAGGGCACTAGACAGCAAAGGGCATGTGCTCTGCACAGGTTGTGCCTTACCTTCGCACGAGCCTGTTAGGGACTTATAGTTGAGGCATGTAAACAAAGCATTACAGTAGTCTAGGTGAGATGAAATGAGAGCATGTATAATTTTCTCACTGTCCTCAAAAGATAAAACCAATCTTATTTTGGCAATGTTTCTAAGTTGGTAAAAGCATGACTGCACCAGTTTTTTGTGTTATATTCAAATTGTGAGTCTAGATCAAAGAAAACTCCCAAATGTCTGGCCACAGGCATAATATTTTTTTCTAGCAATCCTAGAGCCAAACGAACTTCATCCAAAATAGATGGGGGGCCAATAATTAAAACTTTGGTTTTTATCAGTGTTTAACTGAAGAAGATTATTGGACATCCAGTTTGTAACATCTTTCAGGCAATTATGCAGAACACACAACTTGCTCAAGTCATTTGGCTTAACCGACAAATACAAATTATAGTACCTAATGGAAACATACAGAAAACAGGATTGGCCCCAGGATGGAACCCTGTGGAACACCACATATGACAGGAACAGAGGAAGTCATATAATTGTTAATCGACACTACAAATGCTCTATTTGACAGATACAACTTGCACCAAACAAGTGCAATCCCTGAGATCCCAACCCAGTGTCTAAGTCTGTCAGTGTGGCGCAGCCCCACCACTTTCAAAGCAGCGGAGTATCGAGGGCATCCAATGTATCTACTGTTATAAATGTAAAAAAACGTTTCGGAACGAAAAAAAGAAACGTGAATTTCTTGCAATAGAACAAGTTGATAAAACACTTCTCCAAATTTCAGCCCGTTTACTCTGTTGAATGTAAACGCACTGCCTCAAACGCTGACTGAAACAGGTGAATGCACCTGTCAGTCACAGTGATCTCCTAGTTACAGACAACTTGGCCCCGGAGGCAGAGCGTCGACCACGCCTCTCAACAAATCATTGCTTAGTAACGCAGGTAATCGTTAGAATCGAGTCATTGCAGATGGTTACTAGCTACTTTTTTTGCTCACGCTCCCCTACATGGCCTGCCTCCTTGTCAGGTGAAAACGCTAAGTCTGAAGAAATTTTATTAGTAAAAAAACAAGATATGTCAAACTCCCTTTACTTGTCCCCATCACAATAGAATGATCATATCCATAACTGACAAAACTGCTGCTGTTACATATAGTAGCCTTACATTACATTATGAACTAGCTAGCTAAGTAGTATTATTTTAAGCTCACTGATTACTGTACATGTTTGCCACGGGAAAAAGACGAGTACAGATGAATCGATCTGCTGCTGCCACCCAAGGCAAAGGCAAGGGACACTAATTAAGTCAGTTTGTCAAATTGAGACTGGTGACGTGGGGTTGTTACGTTGACATATGTAAAACCTTTCAAAACCTAGCTAGCTAAAGATTCCAGTCATCTACACGGAAAATATAAATAATTTTGTCCAACCATAACAGATGGATGACGACCAATGCACTAGGATAAGTAGCTAATGAATTCTAGCGCCAACAAAACTGTCTTTCGCAGAAAAGCCACCTAGCGATAGAGTAGGAAAGAGTTAGTAAGAAGAGTGCAATATATAGTGACGTGATTTAATATAATCTGATGTATGGAATGGGAATATCATTTTATAAACACCTTTTTGAAGTCAGCTGTTGATCAATTTAATAATTGGATTTACAACGTTTTGTACTTATCTATAATTGTTACATGCCTTGTCCATCTGGATAAGTGTCTACTGAGTTACTCAAATGTATGTGAATTATTACAATTATCTTTAGTCAACTGAGCATATAAGTAGGACACAAGTTTACCTCACAAGTTGAGGAAAAATGGTCTGGTCCCCGAGGAATGCCCCAATGTCCCAAATTTTGCCCCACCACTTTTAGACTTGTGGTGCCACCTCTGGTCTATAGTGTCAAAAGCTGCACTAAGATCCCGTAACAACAAGACTGAACATTCTCCAGAGTCAGCATTCAACAACAAATCATTTGTAACCGTAATAAGAGCAGTTTCAGTTCTGTGTTTCTGACGAAAGCCTGACTGGAATTTCTCAAAAATAAAATTATGTTCCACCACTTGTAAAAGTGTACTTTACAACAACATTCTCTAAAATGTTGGATAAGAGAGGCAGCTTGGAAATTGGCCTGTAGTTATAAAAAACAGAGATGTCAAGATTAGGTTTTTTAAGAAGAGGCTGAACACATGCTGACTTAATAGTCAGGGACACAACCTGTATGGAGAGAACTGGTTGTGTCCCTGACTATGTACAGTCGAGTTAAATAGGTTTAGACAGGGGTAAGGACCTTCAATGCGGGCACAGTATGGTTTATCATAGATCTAATTTTAGCAATTTTCTGATTAAAAAAGGTTAAGGACTTTCCCCAGTCTGCAGCAGTTCAGGCCATGTCCCTGACTGGTGCTGGATTAACAACACGGTCAATAGTTCTAAATAGGAACATTGGGTTGTGACAGTCTGCTACAATTAGCTCAGGAAAATACCTGGCCTTCACATTATTAAATTACCTTATTATAAGATAATAGCAGCTCCTTCACATAGATGTAATGGACATGTAGTTTAGTCATTTTCCATTTTTGATCTGCTTTTCTACATGTCTTCTTAAGGTTTCATATGTTCTCATCTAACCAAGGGTAAAGTTTTGTTTCAGGCCTTGACCTAGATCTAAAAGGAGCAATTTCATCAAGAGTGCTTTGACATAGTTAGTTGAATCTATCTAGTGATACATCAGTACTACATGTGGCATACAGGTTTTCACTATGACTAGGAAAAATAGCTGAACATTTTGAAGCCGTCTGTGAATTAATGATGCGAGAGTGAATATTATGATTTTCCATTTTGGGGAAAACATTATGCAGGACATTAAAAACAATACTAAGATGATCAGACACAAAAATATCTTCCTTTACAAGATTATTCAGGGTAAGACCAAGAGTAAACACCAAAATCCAATATGTGGCCATGATTGTGTGTCTGATCAGAGACATGCTGTGTCATGTTAAATGATTCAGTTAGATTTATAAAGTCAGTGCCTGCTGTATTTGAGGGGATATCAATATGGAAATCCCTTGCAACAATGATATGGTCATGTTGCTTCACCAGGGAGGAAGGAACAGATTGTGTTGCTGACTATGTACAGTAGATAATACAGCAGACAGTAAAAGATTAATAGATTGCAGTAGATACACAGTTTTTATATGGTGAATGGTAACACATGACAGCGGAGTGCATTGCTATGGAGTCGAAGTGGGTGCTGTTATGGAGACATATTGTGTTGCTATGGAGACAGTGTAAATTGCGGTATAAGAGTCAGAAGTCAGGTCTACAGAACTATGTCTACCAGATTATCTAGCCAAACTGTCTCTCTTTTTCCGTCCCTCTCTTTCTGTCTCTCTCTCTGTCTCTCTCTCCCTCTCTCTTTTTAACAAGAAGTGCTGGGTGTCTCACTTCCTTACCCATAATCCTGATCTTCCTTTAGACAGGCACAGCATCCTGTCCTGTCCCACCTATCCTCTTCCTCCAGTTCCACTAAATAACCCTTAACTTCTCCCCCTCCCTAATCTCAACCCTTTATCTGTCTACCTTCCTAAATGTAACCTTTCATCTACCTC
>JACXGI010020040.1:0-11491 GCA_016801175.1 Esox masquinongy | reverse complement strand
AAAGTATTAATGTAAGGGTGTGCACACTTATGCAACCAGGTTATTGTGAGTTTAGTTTGTTTTTCAATAGAATTGTTCACGTTATAGGTCACATTAAAGGTGGAAAATGTTCTGACATGATTTATCTTTGTCTCATTCATTTACATCACAAGAACCTGGCATTTTAACAGGGGTGTGTAGACTTTTTATATCCACTGTAAATCTGTGACACCTGATTTCGTACAATATGTTACCATACATTACAATGTGCTACCAAAATGTATGATACATTACAAACACTAAGATGTATCATATATTGCAAATGCTACTAAGGAAAGTTTTGAGTGAGGAACAGAAGCGTTCAATTTGCAGTGGTCTCTTAATTTTAACCCTTCTGTTCCTCACTCAAAACCTTCCTTTTCAACTTTTTTGGAAAGGAAAGAAAAAGGTGCAGTGGTCTCTTAATTTTTTCCAGAGCTGTATTATCAATGCAACTAAGACGTATCATATATTATCAATGCAACTAAGACATATCATATATGATCAATGCAACTAAGACATATCATATATTATCAACGCAACTAAGACGTATCATATATTACGAATGCTACTAAAACATATGATATATTACAAATTCACACAAAACATATAAACTCTAAGCGACTGCCAGGCAGTGTCTTGAACTGGTGACCTTTGGCAACCCAGACGGGCACCCTAACCCCTGCTCCAAATAGGGATATCCCATTACTATGGGCTCTCATTATGTTATGAATGCATTTTAAGGTTACAGTTAACATTAGGTATCACATCACAGGTGTTAAAGTTAGGGTTAAGGTTTTGGTTAAGTTTATAAAACGAAAAGGGTTAGGTTAAGGTTTGGTTATGGTTAGGTATCACAGCATTGGTGTTAATGTTGGGGTTAAGGTTATAAAACGAAAAAGATAAGGTTTGGTTAATGCTAGGTATGACAGTACTAGGGTTAAGGTTATGGTTATGGCCAGCCACCATGTGAGTGCAGTAAGAGTTAAATAGTGGAGATTTTTGTTAAGGAATGGTGGATGGGTGTAAATGTCCCCAACTTTCAATCCAATGGTAGCAAGTTCAAATCCAACCTAAGGTGATTTTTTTTTTCTTCACTCGAACGTTACTTGACCTAACGTAATATATCTTATGAATTTGGCAGTCAAATATTTTAGTAAACAGTTTATGTAGACCCCTGAGACCAGGCTGGCAGTGGGGATAAATAGTCATATCTCAGTTATTTAAGCAACCTGACTTGTCATCCCCGAGTCCTGGGTTTCTAAGCATTTTGTGACCCCGAAAAACATACCATTATTATGTATGATTCGTGATACCCAACCTGTATGTTATGGTCGCTTATGATAACTCATGTAAGTACACACACAGTCACATACGCAAGTCGAAGTGACCAGACTGGTCATATCTGACTTCCAGATTGCTACATGATCAATTGACTTCTGTACTTGACTTAAGGATGAGCATTGAGACTTGGCCTAGGCTGAGCAACACTAACCCTAACCCTAACCCATTTCCTTATAATGCAGGGTTCGTGATAGCTACCTTTACTAGATCCTGCCTGCTTATTATGGTCACTTACAATCACGTATATTTACAAACAATATGGAGTCAGATCACTTGATTTGAAAGTGATTGATTCTACTTATAAACTATGCATATATAAAGAGCATATTACACATCAAGCCCAAAATACAAGGTTGGAAAAAAATATTATAATTTTGTTCATTTCCAAAAGTTCCAGACTGCATTGTGACTTTACACATACTCAGAAGTTTACTTGGTGGAATTATGTTGCTATTTGTAGGCAATGTATAGGAATAGAACACACAAAATACAGACAAAGTTGATGTACATTTATATACAATGGGTGGTGTTCCCACAGTATCTGCAAAGATCTTAAGATCTTAGCAGGGAATACTGAGTTGAATACTAAACATTCCAAAGCCTTCATGGCCATAGGGATACCATTGCCTCTCACCTGAATCTCACACAATAAGGTATTTCATTGCTACGTAAGCTATTCTTCAGATGTGCCTATGTCAAATAATAGGCTGCAGTTACAAAAAATAACTGCAGCCTGAATCTGATCAAACAAGTGAAGACTCTCCATCTGGCATTTCAGGCAAATACCAGATGAGCTGGTCCATTTTAACCCCAGTGGGCCTGTACAATAACAGTCTGTGTTAGAAATTCCAGGGCTGATCGCTACTCCCATCCCACCCCTTTTTAAAATAATGTAAGGTTTTGTGCATTTAAATGCAGTGTATGCCGTCTAGGGTAAAAAAAGGCTGAAGACAGCAATTAGTAGCACAAAACATGAAGGCTAATGTGGACGCGTTATGGTGGGAATGAGCCTATGATGTGATGACAAATGTCAGCCAGCTCAAAAGGAATTCCGAGGCCAAATTGCGTGCCATCCAATTGACCGACATAGCGAGCTTACCCAAGCCAGGGTCGCCGCACTCCGCGGCCCAGCTGTCAAACATGAACAGCTCTGAATCCGGTTCTTTTTATTAAAATTACCCTCTGGGCAATGGATGTCTTGCTGTTATAATACATGTAATCAGATAATTCACAGAATAAACAGGTAAAATACTAGACCTACATTAAAAGGTTACCGTAGTTGTCGGTGGTGGATAGGCTTTGGCAATGTATTTATGAAGGCCATAATTCCATATCACTCGTTGACATTAAAAATAATGCATTGTTTTTCATTGTCCAAAATGATAAAAGAACGCTACCGTGCATTTATATAGCCTATTACACATTATTATAAAGGTTAACCTTCAGTGGATTGCGAATGAGCACGTCATGTGTTTACGCGAATGTAGATAGCGGATATCCAACAAAGAGAAAATAGCGTATCACATAACTGTCCCTGGCGCTCTCAATGTCCTTCACCTTAACGGCGAAATATTTGTGTAATATCTCAGCACTTAACGATCTTTTGACACTTACCGACTTTAAAAGGGTGATGTATGTTGCCCGAAACACGTTTATTCTTGGTCGGAATTTCTTTCCATGTCAGAATCACACGGTTTAACGAGACTTCAAAGACGCTGTTTTTTAGAAAGAGTTGGGATGACAATAACCTCGATTGTTTTTCCATTTCTTCACCAAGAAGCCACCGCACTGGATGACTTAAAGACTGTATGAATGTTATCTTATTCTAAGCATCTCTTTAGTAATGTATTTGGTTACCGAGGCCCTTTTGTCTACAGAAGGAAACAATATTTTCGACAATAGCAGTGCTACAATTGGATAGCGGAGTCTTCATTCACCAAACTAGTATTCTGCCAGTAGCACTAAACACGACGTCACAATCGTTGTTCACCAAAGGGGACGGTCGGCACATTACGCGTAGCGTCACTACGTATTCAAATTTTGTCGCTGGAGAGATGTTTAAAAATGAGGCCCGGAGTTACTCTGATGGCAAATACTAATTAAATAAAATACAATCATTGTAATCGAATTATGTTTACAGTTTGATAGGTGGTTAAAATAAATACACTTTAAACTTCATAGGCTTAATGACACTCAAATGATCCGTACTTAACTTTTGTTTTCCTTAATATATTGACTAATATTCTATCTTGTGTAAAAGCTAACAAGAAGATGAGTTAGTGGCTGCTAGGATATCTGATTCATTAGGTGAGATACGCATTCAATCCTTTTAGCTACTAATCTTGACAGAGGTGAAAAAAGTACAAAGTAAAAGTACTCGGTTGGGTTCGGCTGTGTTCACCACTTTAGGGAAGTTTGTAATTAAGACCTAAGTTACCAGAAAAAGGGAGTAGTTAATTAACCAGTGGGTAATACAATAAAAAGGACGACCGAAAAAATATCAATTTTGGTCACTGGTTTGTTACCTGGTAATTTAAGTCTTAATTAGGAATTTCCCAAAACTAGTAAATATAACCAAGTACTTTTCCTAGGTACCTCTACATCTCTGAATCTTGATGGACTTAACAAAAGCATTCTCTCAGTCATAAATTTTTTTGACATGATGAAGCCTGGAAGAGTAGCCGCCACAAAGGGCAACAGCTAATTGGGATGCTAATAATAAACTAAACAGTATCAAGCATTTGCGTATGACCTGACTGACCTGAAAATGAAGCCTCAAATTGCCCCCAGGGAAATTTTAATTACAAACCACTTACAGGAGAGTCAATAGACTTATTGCACCAAATGTATTGTTTTAAAGCAGAACAGCCTAATTACAATTGTACAGTGTGGCAAATGATTTATCTAACAAAGCCTCATTGGTTTCATTGGAACAAAAGACATGTCTTGTATGAAGTGGCTGTCTGAGTAGTAGCCCACAAGACTATAAGCACACAGAGACAACTTTGTCAGAGATCCTTCTTTGGTAGTACTTTAATTGTAGCGTCATAACGTGGTCATAACTCTGTCATAACCATGTCATAAGTTATTGCAGCTGAAAAACATGTCATATCCTGTCATAACATGGTCATGACACTGTAATGACACATATTTAGAAATATTACATATACTGTGTTATTTTATTACAGGTAATGACAACTACACAAGTCTGTCAAAATATAAACCATTCTGTGACACCAGTCTTCTTATAAACAGTATTTTTATGATACATTTTATTATAAATGCTTTATATCAATATAATTATGCATGAAGTGATGTCCAATATTTACCTTCCCCAATGCAACGTTTCTCATGACAAGGATGCCAGCAGTTGTAGATTTCAAACGCAGGACATGTACTGGGAGTCACAGCAAATCTTCTTGCGATGGCATGTATGGATGTGCCATTCTGGAGGAGCTGGACTACCTGTGCAACCTGAATGGGCTGCAGGTACCACCTCATGCTATTGACAAGGACACCTAGCAAAACAGAAAAGTAGAGAAGAATCAGTCACTGTTCTGAGAAATGAAGGCTATTCCATGCGAGAAAGTGCCAAGAAACTGAAGATCTCGTACAATGCTGTGTACTACTCCCTTCACAGAACAGGGCAAACTGCCTATAAACTGAGTAGAAGGAGGAATGGGAAGCCCTGGGGGACAACTGAACAAGAGGACAAATACGTTAGTGTCAAGGTTGAGAAACAGACGCCTCACAGGTCCTCAACTGGCAGCGTCATTAAATAGTACCCGCAAAACACCAGTCTCAACATCAACAGTGAAGAGGCAACTCCGGGATGTTGGCCTTTTAGGCAGAGTTGCAAAAGAAAAAGCTATATCTCAGACAGGCCAATAAAATATAAAAAATGAACACAGACACTGGACAGAGGAATACTGCAAAAAAAAGTGCAATTGACAGACAAATCTAAGTTTGAGCTATTCAGATCAGAGACAAGAACATTCGTGAGATGCAGACCAAATGAAAAGATGCTAGACGAGTGCTTGACGCCATCTGTCAAGCATGGTTGAGGCAATGTGACGGTCTGGGGTTGCTTTTGTGGTGGTAAAGTGGGAGATTTGTACAGGGTAAAGGGGATCTTGAAGAAGGAAGGCTAGTAAGACTCCACTTTGCAATGCCATGCCATACCCTGTGGACGGCGCATGACTGGCGTTAATGTCCTCCTACAACAGGACAATGATTCAAAGTACAGCTCCAAACTATGCAAGAACTATTTAGGGAAGACGCAGTCAGCTGGTATTCTGTCTATAACGGAGTGGCCAGCACAGTCACTGGATCTCAACCATATTGTGCTGTTGTGGGAGTACCTTGACCTGATGGTACATACAGCTCTGGAAAAAGTAAGAGACCACTGCACCTTTTTCTTTCCTTTCAAACACACACATAGCAACAACAAAGTCCAGTGTCTGTGTTGATTTTCTACCCTTCACTTACAGCTCCGGAAAAAATTAAGAGACCACTGCACCTTATTCTTTCCTTTCCAAAAAAGTCGAAAAGGAAGGTTTTGAGTGAGGAACAGAAGGGTTAAAATTAAGAGACCACTGCAAATTGAACGCTTCTGTTCCTAACTCAAAACCTTCCATTTCAACCTTTTTGGAAAGGAAAGAAAAAGGTGCAGTGGTCTCTTAATTTTTCCGGAGCTGTACATGCACATCAAACCATGCACATCAAACCAATCCAACTTGTAGGAGGTGCTTCAGGAAGCATGGGGTGAAATCTCTTCAGATTGCCTCAACAAATTGAAAACTAGAATGACAAAGGTCAGCAAGGCTGAAATTGCTGCAAATGGAGGATTCTTTGATGAAAGCAAAGTTTAAAGGACACAATAATTAGTTCAATTTAAAATCATGATTTCTAACCTTTTTTATAATTATTTCCAGTTCATTTCCTATTCAAATTCATTTTATGTATTTTCATGGAAAACAAGGACATTTATAATAGACTCCAAACTTTAGTTTAATGGTAGTGTATATGCATACACACACATACAGCTCTGGAAAAAATTAAGAGACCTCTCCTAATTTTCCTTAAATCAGCATCTCTACAAGTATGGTAGCCATTCCATTCCAGTGTCTGTTAAATTCCAACACAGGCACACCTCATTTTACTTAATCAGTTACTGGTTAGGTGATTACCTGAACCAAATCTAATTTAATGAGGAAAAGTATAAAAACCACTGCTGTGGTCATCACTATTCTCTAGCAATAGGACCAGCTGAATGGCAAAAACAGCGCAAGTTATTGATGGCCATTCGAGGCTTCATTAGCGTTATTTTAGCAGCAGGATATTATGCTGGAAGCACTCAGATTTTCTTTATCACAATAAAAGCCATCATTGAAATGTATAGGGCAATATAATTAACAATCTAGTCTGTGAAAAAGAACAGACAAGAATAACATTGGAACAGACATTAAACATAAAATGTACAAATTAGACTGTTAACTATATTACCTTATATATTTCAATGATGGCTTTTATTTTGAAAGAGAAAATCTGAGTTAGCACTGCTACCATAATATCCTGCTGCTAAAAGAACAGTAATGAAGCCTCGAATGGCCATCACTAGTGCAAGTACTACCTCAAAATTAATTTGAATGAAAAAATAACTATTCAGCATGACAAAAGAGTTGAAAAGAAAAGCTTTGAGTAAGGAAAAGAAGGGTTCAATTCTGGCTTTACTGGCAGAGGGATATAGTGAGTGTCATGTTGCTTCCATCCTGAAAATTTCAAACACGGCGGTTCATAAGAACAAAGTCAAGCAACAGACATTGGGGACAACAAAGCTACAGACTGGCAGAGGGCGAAAACGACTGTCCACTGACCGAGATGACTGTCAACTCATTCGAATGTGACTCAACAACCGTAGGATGACATCAAGTGACCTACAAAAATAATAGCAAACAGCAGCTGGGGTGAAGTGCATGGCAAGGACGGTTCAAAACAGGCTCCTAGGGGCAGGTCTGAAGTCATACAAAGCTAGAAAAAAGCCCTTCATTAATGAGAAGCAAAGAAGAGACAGGCTGAAGTTTGAAAAAGACCATAAGAATTGGACCGTAGAGGAATGGAATAAGGTCATCTTCTCTGACGAGTCAAATTTTCAGCTTTGCCCAACACCTGGACGTCTAATGGTTAGACGGAGACCTGGAGAGGCCTACAAGCCACAGTGTCTCGCACCCACTGTGAAATTTGGTGGAGGATCGGTGATGATCAGGGGATGCTTCAGCAAGGCTGGAATCGGGCAGATTTGTCTGAAATCTTTCTTGGTCTACCTGACCTTCGCATCAAGAGATCCCCGAATTTTCCACTTCTTAATAAGTGATTGAATAGATTGTTACGCAGGTCTTTTGACAGTTCTTTTCTGCTCCCTATGGCTAAGTATCTAGCCTGCTCAGTGCATCCACATGAGAGCTAACAAACTTATTGACTATTTATATACAGACACTAATTGCATTATAAAAAGCCACAGGTGTGGAAAATTCAGCTTTAATTGCCATTTTCACCTGTGTGTGTCACCTTGTGTGTCTGTAACAAGGCCAAACATTCAAGGGCATGTAAACATTTGATCAGGGCGATATGAGTGATTTCTGTTATCATTCTAATTTAAAAAGGCACCAAACAACTATGTGATAATAAATGGCTTCATATGATCATGATCCTTAAAAAAAGAGTTCTTTTGCATGATCAGTCCTATTTTCAAAATCAATGCCAAAATTTCACAATTTCTGCCAGGGTATGCACAATTATGAGAACAACTGTTCTAATCTTCTCGCATACTAATCTGGCATACTATATAGTATGCAAGTATGCGATTTGAGATTCAGACTATATAAGCATTGCATCTAAAAGGAAGGTTTTGGGTGAGAAACAGAAGGGTTAAAATTAAGAGACCACTGCAAGTTGAATGCTTCTGTTCCTCACTCAAAACATTACTTTATATATATAAACTTTCCTTCTCAACTTTTTTGGAAAGGAAAGAAAAAGGTGCAGTGGTCTCTTAATTTTTTCCAGAGTTGTATATGCTGCCTCTGGGTGATGTCATCTGAAATCACAATGTCAATTTTCACTGTTATGCTGATGACACGCAGTTGTATATTTTGATGAAGCATGGAGAAGCCCCAAAATTAGCTACTTTGGAAGCCTGTGTTTCAGATATTAGGAAGTGGATGACAGAGAACTTCTTGCTTTTAAACTCAAGAAAAACAAAAATGCTCGTTTTAGGACCCAAGAAACAGAGAGTTTTGTTGGCAGATCTCACTGTAAACCTTGACGGCTGCATGGTCGTATCCCAAAAAAGTGTAAGAAACCTCAGCGTTACCCTCAACCCTGACCTCTCCTTTGATGAACATATAAAATATAACTCAAGAGTTGCTTATTTCCATCTTCAGAACATTGCAAAAATAAGAAACTTTCTATTAAAAACTGATGCAGAATAACTAATCCATGCTTTTGTTACTTCCAGATTAGATTATTGCAATGCTCTTCTTTTCGGTTACCCTGATGAATAAATAAATAAACTTCAATTAGTGCTGAACATGGCTGCTAGAATCCTAACTAGAACTAAAAAATTGGAACACATTACTCAAGCACTAGCCTCCGACTGCCTGTTAGGGTTAGGGCTGATTTTAAGGTTTTATTGTTAACCTATCAAGCAATACATGGACTTGCTCCAACTTACCTCACTGAAATGATCCAGCCAAACATTCCTACACATAACCTTAGATTGCAAGATGCAGGCCTTCTAATTGTACCTAGAATTTCTAAACAAACAGCCGGAGGCAGGGCTTTCTCTCATAGAGCTCCACTACTGTGGAATGATATGCCAACTAAGGTAAGAAGTGCAGACTCGGAGCAAACTTTCAAGTGTCTACAAAAGACTCATCTCTTCAGCATGGTCTATGATTAAGTGCAGTCTGGCCCAGGTGTGTGAAGGTGACTGGAAAGGCTTGATACTGTCCACCCTTACTGTCTTGCCAGGTGGGTTCTCATCGCCACTGAGATGCCCTCCCTCCAATGCCATTCGGGGGCTTGTTGTTGTCTCTCCGCTGCGCCCATCGTTCAATATAATTTAAACTCTGCTGGCAATACTCGGCCCTCATTTCAGGGTGGTTGCGGTTGGTGGGTGTCCCTTTAGTTGATGCTTGGCAATGCACCTTTTTCTTTCCTTTCCAAAAAAGTTGAAAAGGAAAGTTTTGAGTGAGGAACGGAAGCGTTCAATTTGCAGTGGTCTCTTAATTTCAGTTCTCCTCCACTGTAAATCCTTGTAGATCTAAGGAATGCACTTTCTAAATTTTTCCTGTTAGGAGGACAGGAGGTCTTTGCCCACACCTCTGAAGTACCAGGCTTGAAAGACTCCTTGCTGTCCCTGTCCAAAGTCCTCCTGGTTGTGTTGCAGATCAAGACGATACCTGACGATTCCAGCTGTCACTCTGCTTCCTAAATTTTGGCCTTAAGGAGTTTGTCCTAGCCACTGAAATTCAACACTGTTGTTGTTTACTCCTTGGGGTTTCAGGCTGGGTGTTTTGTAAAAGCACTTTGTGACAACTGCTGATGTAAGAAGGGCTTTATAAATAAATTTGATTGATTGATTGATCTTGAAAGTATATCAAAAGTAAACTATTTTCTAAGTATACTTCTTGAAAGTATATAAAAAATAAACTAAAAGTGTACAATCCATTTTTAGTATACTTATGGTATACTTTAATAAACTTTTTTTTGTAAGGGTTAGCAACAGCCCACCCGCCAATTTCAGTTAGAATTCGGCTGTGGTAAGTAACGCAGTTACTATTACTAGCCACTTTGGTGGGTGGCATTCTATATATCAATATATATATACATATCTCCCTCTATATATACAGCTCCGGAAAAAATTAAGAGACCACTGCACCTTTTTCTTTCCTTTCCAAAAAAGTTTTGAGTGAGGAACGGAAGCGTTCAATTTGCAGTGGTCTCTTAATTTCAACCCTTCTGTTCCTCACTCAAAACCTTCCTTTTCGAATTTTATGGAAAGAAAAGAAAAAGGTGCAGTGGTCTCTCAATTTATTCCGGAGTTGTATATACAGCGGAAATAAAAAGTATACACACCCCTGTTAAAATGCCAGGTTTTTGTGATGTAAAAGAATGAGACAAAGATAAATCATGTCAGAACTTTGTCCACTTTTAATGTGACCTATAATGTGAACAATTCAATTGAAAAACAAACTGAAATCTTTGAGGGGGAAAAATGAAAAATAAAAACCTTACAATAACCAAAAAGACTGAGTGCTGTAATAAAATAAAAAGGTGCTTCAACAAAGTATTAATTTAAGGGTGTGCACACTTATGCAACCAGGTTATTGTGAGTTTTATATTTTTTATTTTTCCCCCTCAAATATGTTTTCTCAATGAGACAACTTGTATAAATAAATAATAAAAAAAGCCTAATACACAGTCCATTCTCCTGCCCTAAAATTGACATTCTGGGCACTGTCCAGGAAATCAAGGGTCCGTAAAATATCCCTGGAGAACCCCACGCTCCCCGTTACTGTATACCACACGGTCTTTAAAAAAGCACTCTCTTGCAAATTAAAATCTCAAATGGGACACACATTTTTTTCCCTTGCAGCCCTGGGCATCTTGTTGAGGTTTGCCACACCTAAATCAAGAACAGAGGGAGAATGATTAGAATGAGCATGCTTATATTTACAATACTACCTAACACAACATAATACATGAAGCAGGTGAAACTCTGCCAGCAGACAGATCACTGTCATATATCAATCAACTGTGATCAAACATATTATAATGCTGTAGCTGTCATGAATCCAGCATCTTGAGCCTGTTTTGCCAGTGTTTTGTTTTTGCTCTAGTCTGAAGTTCGTTTTTCCTGAGTTTTCCTGAACACATCCCAGCTGAGTCTCCAACCACTTACACCTGCTGCGATTTGCACACCTGGTCCTGATTACCATTCCCTGCACCATTTAAGCCACGACCAGACATCCATTCCCTGCCGGATCGTTAGCGTAACCAGTATGTTTAGCTCTCGTATCAAGCTGCTAGTTTTGGAAAGTCTTTTTGCTGTTTTTGTCTCTTTGCCTGT
>JACXGI010020039.1:0-11496 GCA_016801175.1 Esox masquinongy | reverse complement strand
CAGTCAGAATGTCAGTGGGACTGACCTGGGTTTGACCTCACAGTGGTCGGTCTCAGCTAGTCTGAATCAGTCAGAATGTCAGTGGGACTGACCTGGGTTTGACCTCACAGTGGTCGGTCTCAGCTAGTCTGAATCAGTCAGAATGTCAGTGGGACTGACCTGGGTTTGACCTCACAGTGGTCGGTCTCAGCTAGTCTGATGCATCCGTTCTTCACAATATTAACATTCCATATGCCCTCCCCTCTCTCTCCCCTCCCTTTCTCTCTTATTCACCAAATTTTTCCTAATTTTCTATTCCTAACCATTTGGGCTCTTCTGCCTCCTCTCTCTCATTCCTCCCCCTTCATCTACCTCATTTTTCCTCCATCCACTTCCCCCCGCCCTGCTACATTCCTCTCCCTCCACCCCTTCCCTCCAACTCCTCCCTATCTCCACCCCTTCCCTCCAACTCCTCCCTATCTCCACCCCTTCCCTCCAACTCCTCCCTATCTCCACCCCTTTCCTCCAACTCCTCCCTATCTCCACCCCTTTCCTCCAACTCCTCCCTATCTCCACCCGCTACCTCCAACTCCTCCCTCTCTCCACCACCTCATGCCAACAACCCCCCCCCTCCTCCACCCTTCCCCCCACTCTCCTCACCCCAGCAGATCGTCAAGGAGGGGGACTCCAACAATGACGGAGAGCTGGACTTCAATGAGTTCTGCCAGTACCTCCGCTCCCATGAGGAGGAGCTCAGGGTCATGTTCCGTAGCCTGGATCGCAACAATGATGGTAGCCTGCGTTGCCTCGTCTTACTCTACTTACCTTCAGTGTACTTAGTTCAGGCCTTTAGTTTGCTGATGGTCAGTGTACCCCTTCTAAACTAAACCTATACGGTCCCTGTATTTGTTCTATTCCAGATTTGTGTAAATTAAATGTTTTTTTGTACATACATCCCAACGTTCCCTGGGTGACCTTGGGGGACTGGGGTCATAGCCAGGGTCAACACAGATTTCATCTTGTCTACTCTGGGATTTGAAAAAGCAACCATTTAGTTCCTGGTCCTATTCTTCACCTGCTAGGCGATCTGTGGCCCTGAATATCACAATCATCACGAGCAGAGTTCACAAAGAATATACATGCACGTTTACATACAGAAAACCATATACGTGCACGTTTACATACATACGTGCACACACTGGAACTGTGACACAGAGTGTGTTTTCGCAGGTGAGATAGATGTGTCAGAGATCCAGAACTCCCTTCAGTCTCTGGGAATAGCTGTGAGCCAGAGACAGGCTGCAAAGATCATGAAGAGGTTGGTACAATCTACCCTTTTTATTGGAATTTACAACAACCCCTGTGCCTGTGTAATTTGTGTGCGTGTGTGTGTGTCTGTGTCTGTGTGTGTATCTCTGCGTCCCAAATGGAGACACGTTCCCCTCTGACATTTGCGCGAAGCTGAATCCCATAAGGCACTATGTTATTTTTGAGTTTGTGTAATTTCACACAAAAGAATGTGTAGGCCCGCCTAATTATATGACGCATTCATTAGTTTATGTCACATTTCGAGACTTGGCAGCTGTCAAGGACCACAGAGGGCCCTCGGAGAAGGGGCTTAGTGCAGAGGGGCTGGTTTGGGACTCACACACTGTCTTTCTGTGGTCAGTATGGACAGGGACGGAAACATGACCATCGACTGGGACGAGTGGCGAGATCACTTCCTGTTCAACCCCATTCACAGCCTGGAGGACATCTCTCTCTACTGGAAACACTCTCATGTGAGTCACGCGCGCACACACACACACACACACACACACACACACACACACACACATCCTCTACCTCCACTCCCTCGTGCCCGTTGCTAGATGCTGGACATAGGAGACAACCTGACATGTCCTGACGAGTTCTCGGAGCAGGAGAAGAAGTCGGGGATCGTCTGGAGACAGCTGATGGCCGGAGCCATGGCTGGATCAGTCTCCCGGACTGGCACCGCCCCCCTGGACCGCATCAAAGTCTTCCTGCAGGTGGGGGAGAAGAGAGGTGTATTCAGCCCGATCTGGTGGGTGTGTGGGGTATTACCGCTAAAAGATTTCGAGTAGCAGTGTCACCTAACCTGCGTACATTCCATTTGACCCGTTAGTACATGTTCACTCCCCTCAACGCAGTTTAAAGTATGATAAACAAGGGTGAATTAGAGTCTGTAGGCTGCATGGAAAAGGGAAACAGGAGGCACTTTAGGGTTCAACCCCCCACTAATCTATGTCTGTGACCCTCAGGTGCACGGTTCTACCCCGGGGAATCCAGCAGGGGCCCTCGGGGCGGGGAACATTATCAGTGGGCTGAGGGCCATGGTGAAGGAGGGGGGCTTGGGTTCCCTGTGGAGGGGGAACGGGGTCAACGTCCTGAAGATCGCCCCGGAGACAGCCATCAAGTTCTGGGCCTACGAGCAGGTGTGTGGGGGGGGGGGTTACAGTGTGTTGTGCCGGGCTGGATGGTGGGTCTCTCTTCTGACATGTTGTGTGTCGTTCTCTGTGGTGGACTGTGTGTCTCCAGATAAAGACGCTGTTGCGGGGCAGTGAAAAGAGGGGTCCTCTGAAGGTTCACGAGAGGTTTGTGGCCGGTTCCCTGGCAGGAGCCACCGCCCAGACAGCCATCTACCCAATGGAGGTGAGGGGACGGGCTCACCTCACTCACCCTAACGACAGCACTTCCTGATTGTTCACCGGGTTTTCACGTAATGTGCGAATTGTAGTCCCGAAAATGTCTGAAAACAAGTACACACTCGCCCGACATCGACTACTTTCAGAACCTTCTGCCACATTTTTTCTCTTATTTTTGAGGTGGGATTTTTTTGTTGTTGTGCACACGCACACGCACGCTTGTCTCGCTTTCTCCACCTTCCCTAGTGTCCCCCTCCCCCTGTGCCTCCTGCAGGTGCTAAAGACCCGTCTGACCCTGGGTAAGACTGGCCAGTACAGCGGCGTGTTGGACTGTGCCAGGCAGATCCTCTGCAGGGAGGGAGTCAGGGCCTTCTACAAAGGATACTTACCCAACATCATCGGCATCGTGCCCTACGCTGGCATCGACCTCGCCGTCTACGAGGTGTGTGTGTGTGTCAGATCGAATACTTACGTCGGGGTAGTGTTAATTACGTAGTTGATAATGTCAGTGCCCCCCCCCCACCACTCTCTCTCTCTCTCTGTCTGTCTCTGACTCTCTCCCCTCCCTCTGTGCCCAGACCATGAAGAACGCATGGCTCGCCAGGCACACGGGCTCAGTGGACCCGGGAGTCTTTGTGCTGGTGGGATGCGGAACCATGTCTAGTACCTGTGGCCAACTGGCCAGCTACCCGCTGGCTCTGATCCGGACTCGCATGCAGGCCCAGGGTAAGGGCCTGCATGCGGTTTTTCTGTCTGTAGGTGTGCATATGTGTGTGTACCGCGCGTGCGTGTGCCGGGATGAATGTACACGTCAATGTCATTTATTTAGCTCTCCCCCTTCTCCCCCCCCCCCCCCCGTCCTCCCTTCCACCTTCCTCCCACCGTCACGCCGTCCCTACCTCCTCCAGCCTCGGTGAAGGGCGGCCCCCAGCTCTCCATGTTGGGTCTGTTCCAGAACATTGTGACCCAGGAGGGCGTGGCAGGGCTCTACCGCGGCATCGCCCCCAACTTCCTGAAAGTCATCCCCGCCGTCAGCATCTCCTACGTTGTCTACGAACACATGAGGAAAGTCCTGGGGGTCGGGGGTCACGGATGATGGGGGGAGGGGGGGAGACAGACAGCTGGGGAAGAGGAAGAGGGGGAAAGAGGGATGGAAAGAGGGGATGGAGGGAAGGGAAGATATCTCAGAGGCCTTGGAGTGTGGGAGAGAAGGTGAGAGAATGACGGAGGGAGGGAAGAACTGAGGGAGACCTCAACTGCTGCCCCTCCGTTCTGTTTAAATGGCTTTTTGGTTGCATGGTAACGTACAACGCAGTTTCTGTGACAACAAACGTGACTATACATTGCCCGGGCTGCATGCAGAGGTGTGTGTCTCGTCTGAAAGTTAACCGACTAGCTCCTGCTGGGCTGGGTTTCTCTGTGATATTAACAACAAGCTTGGACATGCTTGAGAACAAACTAACAGCGGTGCTTCGGGAATGTTTGGGATTTCAATTCTGACAAAACCTCAAAGGAATGATCACCGTCTCCCCTGATGAATCTTTAGGTGGAGAATAGAGAAGACTTTGGGATAGGCTGACACTACCGACATGTTGTGTGGTCGATGGGACTTTGTTAGCCTCACAGACATGCGACTGGAACCACACAACCAACAGGAGTTCATGAGCTTCTTCGTATCGGACCAGGGCCATTTCTTTTTAAACTTTTCATAATTAAAAAAGGACCAGTAGCATGATGTCCCATCCTGGAGAAAACCAGTAGAGGAGGAAGAGGAGAGAAGAGAGGAGGTGTTGAAGACTTGCAATCAACCAAAGGGATTATGATGTGTTTTTGGACACAGATTTTAAAATGAAACATGTGATTTAAATTATAATGTTGTGAACAGACTCCTACTGTACTTCTGATGCAATTATGCAAGATTTTAGTTCAGTATTTTTTTTTAATTTATAATGAAAGTTCAAATGCTTTTGGGATATTTTAGACAGCCATATGAGAAATTAACACAGTACTGTATTCAGCGTTGTAAAATTCCTATGATTTAGATGAAATTCCCAGATTTTCCAGAAATCCTGTTTGGAATATTCTTGGAATCAGATGGAATAAGAACAAACACAGGAATTCTTAAGCAGGCATATCTGGAAAACCTGCGAAAATTTGAGAAAATTACCAGATTTTGCAGTCCTAAATATATAACCTTGTTTTTTCCCCTAAATCTCTGGGTTACATAAAGCTTGAGAGTCAACAGACAGTTTTATCAAAGTGTAATAACTAGCAAAATAAGTGTCAGCTAAGACTTTAATCAAATGTTTTACCAAAGCGTGTAAATACTAGTATGTTAAAAAAGAGTTTAATCAAGAGTTTTATCAAAGTACGTGAATGAGGGTGCTCTCAGGTGCTCTCTAGGCTATAAAACACAGCCATGTGGCAATGTCATCGCCGTGACGTCATGACAAGAAAGTGTTTGATTTTCACAGTATAATAAAGCGCTGTGTTAACAAAAGAACAGACCCTCCCAGCCATTTGGGACAGAACCACTGAACACGTGTCTTCTCCAGCCTGAGTATTATGAATGGGGGAAATATGCCAATTAAGTCCCTAACAGGTGCCTGTGAATAAAACCTTTTTTTTATCATATCCAACATACTGGTAGTTTGAAATGACACAAAGTATGGTGTCATTCTCAATTCATGTTGTGCTGTATGTCTGTCCCTGAGTTCCAAATAGCAACCATTTTCCTGTTCTTTTTACAGTCAGGCACGTGCACAGGTGAAGCTCAACCTGTGCAGAGCACATGCCCCTTTGCTAACTAGTGCCCTTTCCATTGGACATGTGACCTTCTGCCATGGCGACGTACTCGCGCACACCGACTGGCATGCGTCGTCAGGCTTTTTTACGGGCGTCATTCTCTCTGACACGTCGTCGGTCCGTGTGAGCCGACAACTCCGCCCACTTTTTCAGATTCAGCACTTGCCCCTCGGAAGGTCTGTGCACGGTACTGTTTACAGTTCAGTACTTTGTACTATATAGGGGATAGATGGCAATTTGGGACTCAGTATTGGACAGATTATGTTAATCTGCAAATAAAAACAGCAAAATTATTCAAATGAATATTTCAAAAGTCTGGGCTAAATGTTGGAATTGTCATGCTGTTTATCAAAACACAAATAGATATGGGACTTAAGCTAACATTTTGACCAAAGACACTTATAAATAAAGCTGGGTTTCTCTTTTGATCTGTGTTTTGACTTTTGAGTTCATAGTTCATGAGTTTTTTTATCAGCTAAAAAAGCTCCTTATATACCTAGATGAGTGTTTGGAACTTTGCAGATGTTACCAGAGATGCATTACGGGAATTATGGGACCAGAACTCACTCCTTCAAGGACAGCAGATTAATTCCAGATAGGGAGAATGGAAACACCTCTGGTAAAGTAATAACGCAACCTGTACTTGGTCAATTGTCCGCGCAATACATTTTGAGTAACTCTCAGACATTAGCATACAGGGATGCCAGACTTCAGTGACAGCATTCCAAAAGCCATACGCGAACTCGACAAAAAACCGGCACAAACACTATTTTTACTACACAATCTGGTGATCGTCCCGCCCAAGCCCATTTTTGTCCGCAGACTGTCATTAAAACCAGCCTCTTTGTTCAGGAAACCACCAAACCTGGCAACACGGTTGTTAGCATAAGCGAACCAAAAGTGTGATTCGCTTATTTACCACGTGAACCAGCTTGACAACTTTACCGCAATTGGCCAACCTTCTGTTGGGCGGGAACATATTACGTTATCCCATTCATTGATGGGTTCCTGCTCAAAACCCCAACATTAATTAGCATGAAATACGTTAACAAGTAGTACAACGTTACATTTTACTCCCGGAGATCAAGATGTTCTTTGTTATACTGTTTCGTTTTCTACTGGTGATATTGCGTGCTTCTACGCATATTGGTCGACCGTTATTCAAATTCTGATTGGCTCTTCAAAGAGCGCCTTTGCGGTGATTGGCAGAAGCTGAGCTGTCAATCAAGAATCCCCTTCAGTAGTCAAGTAGGCGTGTCTGCGGTTCAATAAACCAGTAAGATTTCGGTCTGCAGTCGTTACCGCCACCTTCATGACCACCGATTGGTTACTTTAGGAGGGAAGACTGCTAGAAGGTTTGATCCCTACCTCCTCGGCCCTCCCCACACACTTCGCCTTTCTCGTCTTCCCGCTTCTGCGCAACTCTCCCCGGCCTAGCTACCTGTCCAAACCCCGTGTGTGTCTGTGTATTCCCCAAACGAGCAAGCAGCATGTCGGACTACGGCTCACCCGGGGCCGGAGCGGGCGCTGGAGGCAAGAAAGATGCCTTCGCGGACGCCGTGCAACGAGCGAGACAGGTAAGAGGCGCAAAATCGAAGATCTACGGTGACAGTAGGGGCACTGAGCCAAGTCAGACTGTTTTGTGCGCTAGCTACGATGCTAGCTAGCAACGAGGCCGTCGATGGGTGTCTCGAATCAATGGGACGGACCGGCGTGGTGTGTGTCGCGGCGGCAATGTGGGTGAAAATCAAAATGCGAAACTCGAATTTAATCAACCATGTAGACTCCGGTTTGTGTGAATTTGTTTGGGCTATTACCTAACGCTGGGCGCTAACTAAGTAGACAGCGAGGTTTAAAATGTTGAGTACAATGTTTTCGCTGGTTAGCTAACGTCGTTAGCTAATGTTATCAGCGTGCGTGGCGATACGTGCCTTGTTCTAGCTGGTTAGCTGCTAACTACGTTAGCTCATACCAATTAGTATCGTATTGTAACATAGTAACTGACGCGAAATACTTTACTGGTTCTTATAAGTCGGCTCACTAATGTTGATGATTCGGAAAAACTACACTATTTCAAAATGTGTATGCTAGCAGGCCCAATGTTGAGTACAGTAGTAGGGTACAGTAACTAACGGTACCTAGTCATCAACCATTAACCTGCCTGCAAGTGCTGCTCTGTACTGTTCCTATTGCGTTTGGTTATTAGCTAGGCAGTTCTAGTTGTCCGGCTATCTTAAACCAGAAACTGCCCAAACAAAGTTCGCTGACTAGGATGTTTCCACATGGAACTTGTGTTGCTAACTTTCTGAACCACGACTCCTCCAGTTGATTTGACATAACAATACAACAATATCTAGATGCTTCTAGTAAAACTAGCCAACGTTAAACCAGAGACTTGTAATTAAAGTGCGAACACTGCGTCTGGTACACAGCCCAGGTAAATTAGGCCCGTATCTCCGAGATCCTCTTATCGCTAGCAGAACTAGCATATGGTGTATTCAATAGGAATCAGACACAACAATGCGACATGCCTAGCTATGAGTCCAATCAGAGCACTTGTTTTCATTGCTCGTCGTTCTAATGCGCTGTACGATTAATGCATTGACTCCATTAACTCGCTGAATAATAGTGCAGGGATCTAGAAGCATTTCTAAAGATAACCTGCCTTGTTCTGTGTTCCCCAGATCGCAGCCAAGATAGGTGGAGATGCCGGTGCGCCAATTAGCAACAATGGCGGCGGCGAGGGCTACCCATTCCAAGCACAGAAACGCTCACTTGAGGATGGAGGTAAGCAACCATGGGAAGCAGCCTGGGTGAAGGTCACGCGGATTTATTCGACCAGCGTTCCCTAAACATGAGTGCCGCCTATCAGGGGTTTGACAATTGGGTTGGAGGAGGAACATGGCTTACTTGGAACCAGTGGTAACATGCGTTCTCCCCTGGTTCATTTCAACCCCTACTTTTGTCAGATTGGAATAGTATTATAAATTAGTCAGGGGCACTCTGAAGGACAGTCATGGTTCCAATTTATAATAATAATAGGGTCATGGGCCAAAACTCAAAACTGTAGGCATTAGACCCAGGGGAATACAGAGTTATGATGAGCTGTTTTGTACTGGTTACAATACCTCAGTGTTGTATCGAGGTGAATGTTTTCTTTTTTATTTTTTTATTTTTTTGAAGACCAACCAGATGCCAAGAAGATGGCCTCCCAGGGAGATAGAGACTCAGCCACTGCTTTGTGTATGTATACCTACACACACACACACACGCGCGCACACACACTTGCTGATCACTGCCAATTGTTGTCTAGTCTCTGTAGCTCTGACTGTCAATCACTTTTGATTACTTCCCCGTAGCTATCGGCGCTCAGCTGGCTGCCCTGTCTCAGCAGAGGTAAGAACAGGAGGCCATTTTGTTTTTCCCGGTGGCCCTGTGTGTTTGTGTCATTGTGCCCAGGTGAGGAATTCACTTGTCCTTTCTCCCTCCCTACCCAGCGTCAGGCCTTCCACTGTAACCGAGGAGTATCGGGTGCCTGACGGCATGGTGGGCCTCAGTGAGTACACACACACACACACACACACCTCTCACTCACGGTTTAAATGCTTCATTTGAGCCCACACATTTAAATGTGCACCCAGACATCATAGGCGACCGTGTGCAGCCCTTCAGGTAGCAGGGCCTGACCACGGGCCGTGCATCGCCTCGCCAGCGTCGATATCGGGACCGCGTGCTGACCACCGAGGCCATTGCATTTGAACGTGAGAAGTTGATGTTTAGTCTGGTGGTCTGGCCTCCTGTGGTAATTGTAGGGTGGTTTGGTACGCTGGAGTACATCCGCCTCGTCTCGTACACGAGTGTCTGCAGATTTGTACTGTCGGCGGGACTGGCCATGGCGCCGACTAGTCTGGCATGTCGAGCCACTTGGCGGTCCTTTAGCGACATCGTACACAACAAACACCTGCTGTAGTGGTCAGGGCACCTCACTAGTGTCTGGAAGGTCACTGGATGAAATCGCCCTACCGCCGAGGAGAGAGCTGTGGTTCTGTCCCTGGTCAAGACGGTTAACTAAACAAATTGCTCCTCTTCCCTCTGTAGCCTCGCCATAACATTACACACGCAGTGTATTGACCCGTACAATCTCTAACAAACACATTCACTCGCTCTCACACACAACCACCAACAGTGCAGTCCCCCCTCACACACGCACGTACGTGACGTCACTGCTTTTCTCTTTACAGTCATTGGTCGAGGTGGAGAGCAGATCAACAAGATCCAGCAGGATTCAGGCTGCAAGGTCCAAATAGCTCCAGGTGAGCAACTAGGTGCTCGCCCTCTCTTTTTATACCTCCTCTACGATCACGCCTTACGGCCCCCTGTTCCCTACCTAGTACACTACTCCAGACAGGCCCTGGCCGAATGTTAGAGTCCCAGGGCCGGCGGTGTGTGTCCTTGTAGGGAATAGGGTGCCGTTTGGAACGCACTTGTTGTGTGTGTCAGACTGTTGCGGATTGTCATTGGTGTTTACCCTTAGTTGTTTTTTGTTGTTCAGACAGCGGCGGGCTGCCGGAGAGGAGCGTCTCCCTCACGGGAAATCCTGAAGCTATCCAGTAAGTAGTTACGCTAAGTAGGCCTCCGCCGGAAGGAAGAAACTCACCTGCTAGCTAGTTACTGTCACCTGGTGTCCTAGGTCAGAGCGTCTCCCCGATTAGCAACATGTGAACCCCGGCAGTGTTAATGGATGAGTCTGAGCTGTAGCTTATGGTCTTCGTTTCCCTTTCTATCCGGCTCTTACGATCCATTTCTCTCGCCAGGAAAGCCAAGATGTATCTGGATGAGATTGTGTCTCGGGGGCGGGGAACACCCCCCTCCTTCCACGAGTCAACCAATGGGCAGAGTGGATCCATGCAAGAGATGATGATCCCTGCTGGCAAGGCTGGCCTCATCATTGGCAAGGGAGGAGAGACCATCAAACAGCTACAGGTTTGAGAACTCACTCGACACCAAACTACATATTTTCCACATGGCTGTAGCCAACTATGGGATTAACGTGAAGTACTGTGGGGGAAACGACTCGGATGAAGGGAAAATTGTCTAATGGTAAAATTTCGTCAGGTGGCTATGGTTTAATGCCAGTGAATTCCTGTAGTATAAAGACTACCAGCAGGCAACAATATCTTGGATTGCTGCTTTATTTGGTCTACTCATCACCTGGTACCCTAGACCAGTGTTTCTCAGCCCTGCTCCTGGGTGCCGCCCTGCATGTTTTAGATCCCTCCCTGCTCGGTCACACCTGATTCAAATGATCAGCTCATTATCAAGTCCTTCATGAGCTCCATCAGGGATGTTAGGGCAGGGAGCGATCTAAAACATGCAGGGCAAGAGGGGTTTCCAGGAGCAGGGTTGAGAAACACTGGTCTAGGGCTTGTTGATCAGTTCAGTGTTTGTCGAAATTCAGCGGTGATAGATGAGAGCTATCGATGGGTACCTGTTGACGCCTGTCTGTCCCCGCGTTGCCGTACAGGAGCGTGCCGGGGTCAAGATGATTCTCATCCAGGACGGTTCCCAGCCTCCCAACATGGACAAGCCCCTGCGGATCATAGGAGACCCCTACAAAGTGCAGGTACGTGGGCGGCGTCGGCTCTCGTCTTCGTCGTCACGTTGTGGCTGACCCTGACCGAATGAATACATGTCCGCCATCTGTCTGCTCTGACTGCAGCAAGCGAAGGAGCTGGTGAACGAGATCCTCCGCGAGCGGGATCACGCTGGCTTCGGAGACCGCAACGATTTCGGCAACCGGATGGGGGGAGGAGGGGGCGGAGGCATGGATGTGAGTAGGCCGTTTTGCGTGATAATCATTCGACCTGTGACCTCTGTACGTCTGTCAATCGAACTGACCCAACCCTGATTGAGAACGATCGGCGCGGTCATGTAACCTCGGGCAGCTGGGTCATTGACCGTGAACACGTGAGGTGACGAGTTCGATGGAGCACCGACCGTGGGGTGGAGGGTGATGGGGTGGGGTGGGGTGGGGGGGGGGGGGGGG
>JACXGI010020038.1:0-11493 GCA_016801175.1 Esox masquinongy | reverse complement strand
GGGGGGGGGGGGGGGGGGGGGGGGGGGGGGGGTATGGTTGGTGATGGGTCACAGAGTTCAGCAGGGTTACAGTAGATGGAAAGAAACTGTTCCTGAGCCTGTTGGTGAGGGAATGAAGAGATCTGCACCGCCTGCCTGATGGTAGGGGGGCAAACAGTTTGTGGCATTGATGTGAAGGGTCCCTGATGATGCCACTCGCCCTATGCAGACACCGCTTGCACTGGTCTGCAATAGCTGGGATCTGGGCACCAGTGATGTGCTGGGCGGTTTTCACCACCCATTTCAGGGCCTTCCGGTTGGCCACAGAGCATCCGCCAAACCATACTGTGGCACAGTTAGTCAGAATGCTCTCGATTGTACAGTGGTAAATGTTCACAAGGATCTTGAAAAACAGGCTCCTACATCTTCTTCAAAAAGACCAGGGCTGAGGTGTTGAGGGTCCAGGAGACGTCCTCGGAGATGTGGAAACCCATGAATTTAAAGCTGGGCACACACTCCACCTCGGTGACATCGATGAGAACTGGGGGATGATTGCAGCCTTTAGACTTCCTGTAATCCACAATGAGCTCCTTGGTTTTCATTGCATTTAAGGCCAGGTTTTTTGTCAGTGCACCAATCCGCCAGGCATTTGACCTCCTCCCTGTATGCTGACTCATCATTGTCACTTATCAGGCCTACCACTGTGCTGTCATCTGCAAACTTGACGATGGTGTTGGAACTGTGTACAGGAATGCAATCGTAAGTGAAGAGGGAGTACAGTAGGGGGCTCAGCACGCAGCCTTGTGGTACACCAGTGTTCAGAGCGTTTCAGAGTGTTTCAGTGCCACTGTGTTTTTAGCATATGTTGTATATTTCCTTGTTTAGCCATATTCTAATGTTTTTCTATGTGTTTTTTTTCATGTGTTCTCTGTTTTTAGCCTATGTATGTTATTTAATTTTGAAACATTTTAACCATACTTTATAATGTTTTTAACCATCTCTTGTATAACATGTCAGGTTTCAATAAAATATCAAAAATATTAGGTTGTAATTTGCGGAAGGTGTTGCGGTAATGAGAGAAATCAATCCAAAATTAAATAAAAATGTTAATTTAAAAATATATATTATTTCAGATCCTCCTGTAACTGTGCATGACTGTTAATAATCAATTTTTTATTTTTTAAAAATGTGTTAGCTTTGTGTTAGCTGTTGCAGTAATGAGATTTTTAAGGACATGTTTTGGAAAATATGTTCAAAAAGGTGTTAAATTATCAGTAAATGTTTTTAGATAAATGTTCACAAATACTTCAGACCTTGATATTATTGCCTAGAAAGGAAGTTTGTTGATGCAAGTCTTAATATAAATGTAAAAGGAAATTTTCGAAACCATGATTTCATGAGAATCACCCTTTTACCTGCCTAATTGATGAAGAAATAACGGAGAAATAGCTCACACCTGTCCATGAAATAGCTTTTCAGTCCAAGTACTTTGGTCCCTTGAAAAAGAGGTGGCTACATATTTTAAAGAGCTGCGATTCCTAAATCCTTTCTCCAATTTGGATGTGAATACCCTGAAATTAAACCTGAGAGACTGCACTTTAAGCCCATATTCATTGTAACTTGAATATATTTTGGTAAACAGCCAAATGAACTAAACTTGTGTCAGTGCTCAATTATTTACGGACCTTACTGTATGTGTTTACAGATCATACATGCACAACTAAATCCCCTATTTCATGCAAATAACTCGGGGAAGGAAAAGCAGTGTCAGAGACCAAGAGGATAAAGATAAACGAGATGGAATGAAATAATGAATATCTACGTTGAGAGTGACCACAGTAGATTAGGGTATTAAACACTACAACAAAGACAAATAACAGCATTACAGTACATTAGTAATTTAGTAATGTAATCTATGCTGCAGTAATAGAGTACTAATATTAACCTTAGTGAACTTTGTGTTCATAACAAACATTCAAACACAAAGTCAGTAATCACAGAGTAGAACACAGGGCCAGGTGTGATCCATTCTGTCTTGGTGATGAGTAACTCTCTCTGAACAACAGTCCTCCTTCCAAACACCTCTACTTAACACAGACAAAAAGAGAGAGATTCTAGAGAAATGAACAAAGACTGAGAGAAATCATATTTTGGCAGTTATTGCTTTTCTGACCAACTTCTCCTTATGATTGGTTCTATAATCTCAGACTGGTTCCTTCCTCATTATCAGCAGGAAGCAAGCAAGCAAGTTTATTCATACATAGAAGCAATTCAATGTGCTTTACAGTGAAAATAAATAAAAAATGCAATAGAATAAAAACAGTCAGATTGTTACAATTCTCTAACCCGGCTGTCTCCAGAGGGACTGTACATGAACTTCAACACCCCGGTATCTCAATCCTCGCATTCCAGCACTAGGATGAACCCGTCAGTCCCTTTGTGAGATAATCTTTGCATCAATGTCTTACTTGGCACTCTCCAGGGGGACATTTATGCCATGTCTGTATATGCATTTTATATTCACAATCAATGTATTACAGTTACCATAACTGTTTATTGTACCACCCCGGTATCTCAATCCTCGCACTCCAGCGCTTTGATCAACTCGTCAATCCTTTTGTGAGATAATACCCTACATCGATATCTAAACTGCAGCACAAGAACTTGCATAATCCATCATCTGCAGATTCTTACATTTACACAGAGGTTATTCCTCTGATAGCATCAGAACTTGCATTATGATTGGTAAAAGACAACAAAATATAAATTTAATAACAATATAAATCAAAGAGAGAAATATAAAATACATTATAAAATAACAGCATAATAATAAAACATAGAATAAGAAAATAGAAATAGAATAAAACGTAATAAAAACATAGGAAGCTATAAAAGCTGTAAGACAGTGCCGTTAAGTTTTAGCGCTCAGTCATAGGCACATGAAAATAGAAGTTTTTTTTAACCTGGATTTAAAAATTGATACGTTTGGGGCACGTCTACGATCTTCTGAGTTTATTCCAGTTGTGTGCAGCATAACTGCTAAACGCCGCTTGACCATGTTTAGTTTGGACTCTGGGCTCTACTACCTGACCTGAGTTCATGGATCTAAGGGCCCTGCTCGGTTTATATTCTTCAAACATATCTGAAATGTATTCGAGGCCTAAACCATTCAGTGATTTATACACTAAAAAGCACCACTTAAAAATCTATTCTATAACTGACTGGAAGCCAGTGAAAAGATTTAAGAACTGGCGTGATGTGCTCTGTTCTCTTGGTCCTGGTTAACATTCTAGCAGCAGCATTCTGAACAGTCTTTTTGGGGAGTCCAGTTAAGAGGCCATTACAGTAGTCAACCCTACTAGAGATAAAAGCATAGATGCTTCTCTTGGTCTTTTTGGGACACCAGGCCCTTAATTCTTGCTATATTTTTAAGGTGGGAGAATGCTGTTTTGGTGATCGCTTTGATATGACTGTTAAATGTGAGGTCTGAGTCAATCAGAACACCAAGATTACGCACTTGGTCCCTGGTTTTTAGGGCCCGAGAATCCAGCTCTTTACTAATACTAGTTATTTTATTTTTGTTGCCAAACACAATAATCTCTGTTTTATCTTGGTTTAATTGTAAACAATTTTGTTTCATCCAGGTATTTATGTGCTCTATACAATGACACAATGAGTCTATTGAGCTGTTGTCATACGGTTCGAGAGCCATATATATTTGAGTATCATCAGCATAGCTGTGGTAGTTAAGGTTGTTGTTCTGTAGAATTTGGCCCAGAGGTAGCATAGCAGAGATTGAACAGAAGCGGTCCGAGAACTGATCCCTGGGGAACTCCGCATGTCATTGC
This sequence comes from Esox masquinongy, assembly GCA_016801175.1. Lineage (NCBI taxonomy): Eukaryota > Metazoa > Chordata > Actinopteri > Esociformes > Esocidae > Esox > Esox masquinongy. Next base: position 7,666 of record JACXGI010020038.1, on the reverse strand, counting down.
CACCCTATCAGATTCATGATTACCAATGGTGACAGAGTAACTCCGGCCATCCAGATAAGATCTGAACCAATTAAGGACTGTCCCGGAGAGTCCTACCCAATTTTCCAACCTATATAGAAGTGTTCTGTGATCTACACTGTCAAATGCTGCACTGAGATCTAATAGAACCAGAACTGTTACTTCATCCGAATTAGTATTCAGCCGTACATCATTTTAAACTTTAATCAGGGCCGTTTCAGTACTGTGGTGAGGGTGGAAGCCTGACTGAAATTTGTCTAAGAGACCGCTTGAGTTCACAATATTACTGAGTTGATTGAAGACAACCTTCTCAAAGATCTTGGCTATAAAATGGAGATTTGATACAGGTCTATAGTTGCTCAGTATAGATGCATAAAGTGTTCTTTTTTAATAGGGGCTTAATGGCAGCTTTTTTTAGAGACGTTGGAAAAATGCCTGATTGCAGAGAGCTTCAGTGGATATAGAAAGTCTACACACCCCTGTTAAAATACCAGGTTCTTGTGATGTAAAAGAATGAGACAAAGATAAATCATGTCAGAACCTTTTCCACCTTTAATGCGACCTATAATGTTTACAATTCACTTGAAAAACAAACTGAAATCTTTGAGGGGGAAAAACAAAAAATAAAAAACTCACAATAACCTGGTTGCATAAGTGTGCACACCCTTAAACTAATACTTTGTTGAAGCACCTTTTGATTTTATTAGCCCTTATGCTGGTGTTGTGGTTAGATTCCCTAGATCCATTTACACACATTTCATTCCGAGCCAGTGGATCGTACCTGTTTTGCAGTGAGAGTTCAGGAGGTGGATTGAGGGTTGGTGCTCTATTTGATTTCTTGCTGGATTTGCCTCTGCGATGTACAACGTCACACCAAGCCCCCGCTGGAGTTGATGCCTTCGGTCTAGCCCCGGTGTTGTGCCAGTAAGAGGTGTCATTGGGGAAGGCTGGTTTGAAAGCCTCTGCGGTTAATCCAGTGGCATTAGCACACGTCCAGGGGAGCGTGTCAGCCAGGTCCGTGACAGAGTGCTCTGGATTTGATGTAATCCCTTGTACACCAATCTGTGTCTGTCCGTTAGTGTTTGGGGAGCTCGGCCCCTAGAGTAGCTGCTACAGAGTCAATGAATTGTTCACTCTCACGTATTTCAAGTTGCGTTATCCTCTCATTCAGTCGCTCACTCTGAAATCTGTTCACCAGTTTTGACTGCATTCTGTCAAGCATAGAGAAATCTTTTGAGCTGTCTAGCCTAATGTTAGCCTGTTGTGCTATGTTAGTATTAGCATTTGTTGTTTCACCTACTGGACAGGACCCATAGTCCGACCGGAGGAGCGTTCGGGTGACTAAATCTTCCAAGCGGTTGATCCGTTCCATTCCTGCAGTCAGCATGCCAATTGCACACTCCCTCAAAACTTGCGACATCTGTGGCATTGTGCTGTGTGATAGAATTGCACATTTTCGAGTGGCCTTTTATTGTGGCCAGCCTAAGGCACACCTGTGCAATACTCATGCTGTCTGATCAGCATCTTGATATGCCACACCTTAGATCTTTGAGTTCAGTGATTAATGGGGGCAAAAACAGAAGTGTTGCGTTTAGAATTTTGTTTAGTGTAATTTTTTTCAGTGTATGTTGTTCCACATACTATGCGACTGTGTCCTGCCTCCACAACATCAAGACATTACACTTGGCTGTAACGTCTGCTCCGCGTGGCACTGCGGCTCCCCTTCCTTCCCGGCGTATTAACCACCGTCAGGAGAGTGATGACAGCAGCACATCCCGAGGACACACCTGTTTCCAATCACTGTTTAGTTGTGTTTATATTCTGTTGTTCACCCACAGCACCTCATGGATTATTGTTTGTCTGTTAACTACCGTGCTGGTGCGCTTATTTTGTCCTTCCTAAAGAAAAGAACTTAAAGTAAACATAGGTTTTGTTTCTTTTCCTTTTTGCCTCTTTTTTACACACTCGTTGTACTCACACCATCACACTGGCAAAAAAATAAACCATTACTTGTCTTCTGTAGAATTTATTTTAAGAGGTATTCCATTTACTAAATACAGTCAACGGCAGAAAAATGTGGCCATTGACAAATATCTGTTTTTTGGCAATATATTCCAGCACTTTAAATCATACAATGACTGCTCAACGATGGGTCCTTCACTTCTATCAGTAAAAAATGTGTCTGTGTTGATTCCTGTTAGAGCATGGAGCCAACATGGAAAGATTTATAGAGGAGCAGGGAAATGAACCCGGAGGGGAGTGCTCAGTTAGTGATGAGTGGGAGTGAAGTCGGTTTCACTCACATAACCTGTTTTGGCCTGTGATTTGGGCAGCAAGACACCAGCATCTTACCAGCAGGCCCATAACCAGGGTATGAGTTGTCGTGAGGTCCAACTTTTCAGAATGTTTAAGCTAATATGCTGCACACTTAAACAATGTGATTTGAAGGGTAAATTTAAACTTAAATGACCAGAGCCATTATCACTTAATAATAGGAACAAGTAATTCATTATTTGGTAGCTTAGCTGCTGCTTTACATACGCACAAACATTTTTCAAATATGTGAAACCATTATTATTGTATCATAAGATGGCTACTTTACCTTGTTAAATGCCATGAAAACAATATGCATTGACATATGGATCTACTGAATGAGAGTAGTGTAGCCATGGATCAATATTTTACCTCATGTAAATTTTCACAAATGTTTTGGATAACTTTGAGACTGTGTTGCTCCTTCCCACTTTTATTGAAGCAAGTGGAAAGTCTGCATTCACCCTGTCTTCTCCTCCTGCTTCATTAACCCTTCTCTTACCTACTGAACACATTTTACCAGAACCCTTAGAATGGATTATAATTGATTAAATAATAAAAAATGAATCAATTTTGCATAGAAACAATCCCATATTAGGTTTTATGAATGAAATTAAGAATGTGCAAGCATAGAAAAAGTGGGATTAAACAAACCTCCGTCCGTTGTTTTCCAGTTGGAAATGATCATTGATAAATTACACTGCTGTAGTTCTCAGACTTAACACTCATGTGTGACCATGGATATTTGCATGTCAAAATCATCCCTTCAAGCCCCTGGGTAACATACAATGTCAAAGCATGAAACAACGATGTTGTTAGTTGTTAGTTGTTGCTCTCTTACCTACTAAGAAGTTGGCTATAAAAATAGGTTGTTTAGGACAATTTATGTTTATTAGGAATTAGTTTATTAATATGTCGAAATATGTTGTTCTTTAAATGAGATTTCAACAATCACCGATGGGCCTCCATCCATAACAGCGCCCTCATTGCAAATTCACTGACATGAACAAATTACATTAAATATTGTAGATATCATTCACAAGCAAACAAATATATTGATAACTCACACATTATGCAGTGAAATGATCGCACACATGTTTTACATATTTGTGGATGTATGAAAGCTAGATAAATGAGCTCCCTGTAATTTTGATTACATCATTCTATCTTCTTATAAGAAGAGGTGTGATCAAACCAGACTCTCAACATATAGGAAGTGAAGGGGTTTGTAAGGAGGACTGTTGTTCAGAGAGAGTTACTCGTCACCAAGACAGAATGGATCACACCTGGCCCTGTGTTCTACTCTGTGAGTACTGACTTTGTATTTGTGTTTAAATGTTTGTTATGAACACAAAGTTCACTAAGGTTAATATTAGTACTCTATTACTGCAGCACATTTTACATTAATTGCATTACTAATGTACTGTAATGATGCAATTTGTCTTTGTTGTAGTGTTGAATACCCTCATCTACTGTGGTCACTCTCAAGGTAATGGTAGATATTCATTAATTCACTCCATCTCTTTAATCTTTATCCTCTTGGTCTCTGAGACAGCTTTTCCTTCCTCCTGATCTTTGTGTGAAATAGGTGATATTAGTTGTGTATGTATGAAACATTGTTTCTATAATGTGTAAGGTAATACGACCATGTTTCCATAATATATGTGACACTGCGTAAAACGCCAATATAAACAGAATGTAATGATGTGTAAATAATTTGTTCCAATATTTAATTGAAAATAGTACAAATATAACATATCAGATATTGAAACTGAGAAATACATTTTGAATTTGATGACAGCAAAACATTTAAAAAAAGCTGGGACAGGGGAACGTTTACCACTGTGTTACATCACCATGAAATTATTTGCACATTCATTGCATTCTGTTGTTCTTTACATTTTACACAACGTCCAGACTTTTTTGGAAACAGGGTTTTACATTATTCTATCCACTGTGTCTGAGTAGGGAGACCTGCTGCTGTACTGACCCTCCAGCCCAACTGTAGTGTAGTGTAAATTCAAACGCTATTGTGATTATTATTCATAATAAGATAACTTAATCTAAAGTTTTATTCTTTCCCTCATAATGTCAATAAACCCTAACTAAACAGCCTAACGTTGTTATTTACACACCTAAGTGTAACAACAAGAAGGGTGGAATATTGGGACTCTCCAAATAAAGTGTTATTGCATCTTAAAACAGCATGACCACCACAATATTTAGTACTACAAGGATGTACCTTCATCTAAGGTTTAGGATCTCATATTGGAGTTTAGACTCCAACTGATGTATATATGTTATTATTTTAGCATCAAGCGTCAAGGTTTAGAAATGTAGAAGAAATAGTATCTAGACAACGAGGATTACAAAGTATAGCTGAGTTCTGTAATAATTCTCCATGTCGTATGGGAGAAAGTCAGTTGCTAGCTGAGGTGGGAGACCCCTTTATATCAGGAAGGACAAAAAAAGAAATACCTATCAATAGCAATGGTGTGAAAAACAGAAGACCACATGGAAATCATGACCTCATGTTTCATCTTGGCAGACAGGATACTTGTTAAAGGTGTATAGTGTAGAATCCTGCCTCTAATGTTAAAAAGACTGAATTGAACTACAATATGACCGGTTTCTCCTCCTCTTCACTAACCAAACAAGACCAGAAAAGTATTAACTAGTCCAGGGTGGTTTAGCGTGGGGGGATATTATTAACTAGTCCAGGATGGTTTAGTGTGGGGGGATAGTATTAACTAGTCCAGGGTGGTTTAGTGTGGGGGGATAGTATTAACTAGTCCAGGATGGTTTAGTGTGGGGGGATAGTATTAACTAGTCCAGGATGGTTTAGTGTAGGGGGGATAGTATTAACTAGTACAGGGTGGTTTAGTGTTGGGGATAGTATTAACAAGTCTAGGGTGTTTTAGTGTGGGGGGATAGTATTAACTAGTCCAGGGTGGTTTAGTGTGGGGGGATAGTATTAACTAGTCCAGGGTGGTTTACTGTTGGGGGATAGTATTAACTAGTCTAGGGTGGTTTAGTGTGGGGGGATAGTATTAACTAGTCCAGGGTGGTTTAGTGTGGGGGGATAGTACTGTGAGAGTTTAAAGTGAGTATGAGGAGACGACAAATGAGAAAGATTAAATGGGGAATATCTCAGGCACTCCAAACTATTTTGTAGAAAATATTTGAAACAATAACTAAAATCAATAACTGCAGATGTCATCTGGTCATTTTCGCTTGTATTTATGCTAATAGTAATGTGAAAATATTTCATATGGCTCCTTTAAAAGGATAATGCTTCTAGCCTATTCAAATGGAGGTTAACATATCTATTCCATTCAAATCATGAAGGGCCGAAAATGAAAGAAATTTAATTTAGCTCCTTTAGAAGTGTTCACTATATAACCTTTGAACAGAGTTCACTTCTTAGAGAAAAAGACAATACAAACACAATAATGCAGTTAATGTTTGAAATACAACCTTAGACAGAGACAACTATTTGGTGAAATTATGTTAGTGTATAGTTTCATTTTACATTTTAATAATTTAGCAGATGCTGTTATTCAGAGTGACATACAGTAATTGCATACATTTTAAAAGTGCTACTGTAGGTTAAATTAGCACACCGTTTAGTATTAAATGTATTCTAATCAATTAATTATTTAAAGTCAGTGCTGGAAAGAAGATCATACAAATGAACATAAAACACAATAAACAATGTCAACAAATATATGGTGGCAATGAAACAATTTCAGGTGTTCTTAGAAAGGTAAGTTTTCAGATGATTACCAGGAAACAAAGTCAGTCAAAAAATAACTCTTTGATTTATCTCACCTCACTCTTTGTACCCACTCTCCCCTACTTTACTAACATGTGTAGCCCAGCATGGATGAGCAAGATATGTCCAATAACTGTTGTAGTTGCACTGATGTTTGTTGTTTCTACAGCTCTACCAACAGCCTCATTGAGTGTCTCTCCTCATGGTCTCCTCTACTCTGGAGAGACTGTTACTCTGCAGTGTGACATATCAGACTACACTGACTGGACTTACTACTGGTATATAAACAACAAACACATTACCAGTCTGACCAGTAAAACCATCACCATCTCTCTCCCTGACCAGGCAGGTCAGTACCAGTGTTAGGGGAAGAGAACAGATCAGCCCCAGTCATCAATATTTAGTAGTGAACACGCCATCAGTGTTACTGGTAAGATCCCTTAGAAACCAACTTATATTCAATATCCACATAATCCTATGACTCTCGTTGTGTCTATTTATTCTGTCAGTATTTTGTTTGGCATCAGTTACAGTATCATATAAAGGTAAGATCATACTTAGGAAAGATTGTTGATGTGACTGTATTTTTTTTGTTATGTTTCTACAGCTCTTCCAACAGCCTCAGTGAGTGTCTCTCCTCATGGTCTCTATTCTGGAGAGACTGTTACTCTGCAGTGTGACATATCAGACTACACAGGCTGGACGTACCGATGGTACCAAAACAACCAACCACTTCCCAATCAGACAAGTAAAACCGTCAGATACATCATTCCCACCATAAAGACAGGTCAGACTGGTCTGTACAGATGTGAGGGGATGAGGACAGAACGTCCCCAGAGGTCACTACCCAGTAATGACCTCTCCGTCAGTGTGACTGGTAAGTTCACTATTATACTCTATCAATTACTAGATGTTCATTATTATGTTTTATTTTTAAAGATGTAATTAATAAGCATGTCATTAGGTTATGTGTCTATGTTTTCACAGTTCTGCCTAAAGCTACACTTTTGGTAAAGCCAAATCCAGTGTATTCTGGAGAGACAGTCACTCTGACCTGTTCAGTTGGGTCCTACACTGACTGGAGATATAAGTGGTACAAAGACAGGAATGATAATGTAGTATCCCAGTCTGGTTCCAGTAACCCTGGAGCCTCGTACACCATCAGTATAAATTCTGTGTCTGACCAGGGGCAGTACTGGTGTGAAGGACAGAGAGTGTCTAGACCCACATCTTCACAACCAAGTACTGACATTACTCTCACTGTTCTAGGTCAGTTTTTTTGTTCTATGTGTTTCTTTCTCAGCAGGAAACCGATGGAGTGCCTCCTCCGGGTAGGGAATGAGGCGTTACCCCAAGTAAAAGAGTTCAAGTATCTCGGGGTCTTGTTCGCGAGTGAGGGGACAATGGAACGGGAGCTTGGCCGGAGAATTGGAGCAGCGGGGGCGGTATTGCATTCGCTTTACCGCACCGTTGTGACGAAAAGAGAGCTGAGCCGGAAGGCAAAGCTCTCGATATACCGGTCAATTTTTGTTCCTACCCTCATCTATGGCCATGAAGGTT
>JACXGI010020037.1:0-11495 GCA_016801175.1 Esox masquinongy | reverse complement strand
GAAAAGAAGGACACTGGGAACCCCCCCAGGTAATATTCCAACCCCCCAAGGAAAAGAAGGACACTGGGAAACCCCCCAGGTAATATTCCAACCCCCCAAGGAAAAGAAGGACACTGGGAAGCCCCCCCACAGGAACACCACCTGTTCTAACGAGCACACAAGGAGCAGGTACATCACAGTCTGTTTCTGTTTTAATATGCCCCATTGACACACACTGACAGTTCCATCATCGTGAACAGAGGGACTGGTTGTAGGTCTATAGAAGCACAAACAGCCATAGAAGCACAACAGAAAAGAGTACAGAGGACAACTGGTTTGATGGGGACTGTGAAATGATCAAAACTCTATCAAATTAAATGCACTGAAACCCAAATAATAATTACGTGTTCAACACTACTGTAATACCAAAAATGCACAGTACAACAAAAAACAAATTATGCTAACAGAGGTGTCCATAAACAACCATAAACAACAAACACCCTCAGACAAAAGGAATATCCAAATGAAAAAAATAGCTATAATACTAACCAGTGACATACATAAACAAATATTTGAAAGCAGAAATGCAGCACTGATCAAAGTGATGCAAACGCAGAACAATGACAAATTCCTGAGTTGAGTAGATAAGAAAAAGCTACGAAGGACAATTCAAATCCACCAAGGACTCATTAATCTATGACATTCAGAAGCTAAGCCATGACCTAAAGTCGAGGAGTCAATATTTTCCAAATATGAAAAACGGGGCTCTTTGCAAAAGGGGGGGGGGGGGTGTCACATCATTACCAAGCCCTGCAATACTAAGAGTTGAGCAAACATACACAGGGACATACACACCTGGCTCCCTGTTGAGCCAAAGGCTGTGTAATCACTGTACCTGAGACAGAGCTGCATTTCCTGACAAAATGGCAAACATATTAAAAAAACTGCAAATATAATTTTCTCAAACCTGAGACCATTATTCAAAATGTTAAAGTTATGTGTTTTGGCACTACTCATCACTACTGACATAAGATGAAGGACAGTCTCTGACAGATCAGACTACATTACTACTGACAACATGAAGGACAGTCTCTGACAGATCAGACTACATTACTACTGACAACATGAAGGACAGTCTCTGACAGATCACACTACATTACTACTGACAACATGAAGGACAGTCTCTGACAGATCACACTTCATTACTACTGACATAAGATGAAGGACAGTCTCTGACAGATCGGATTACATTACTACTAACAGAAGATGAAGGACAGTGTCAGGCAGACAAACAAACCAGCAGGTCATATATTATTGTTCTACTAATTTTCCTCTGAATGAGCAATTATTTCGAAAGTTAACTTTGGCAGAATGTACATAATTATATCATGCGAATGAAACATTTTGAATTGAGGGAACGAGAGAGAACGAGGGAGAGTGGGTGATTGGATCTGGGTTGGATCTGGGTCTTTGTGACTGAATGCCCCAGCAGCTGTGTCTGTGGGCCTGTGTTGTGGGTGATTGGATTTGGGTTGGATCTGGGTTGGATCAGGGTCTTTGTGACTGAGTGCCCAAGCAGCTGTGTCTGTGGGCCTGTGTTGTGGGTGATTGGATCTGGGTTGGATCTGGGTTGGATCAGGGTCTTTGTGACTGAGTGCCCCAGCAGCTGTGTCTGTGGGCCTGTGTTGTGGGTGATTGGATCTGGGTTGGATCAGGGTCTTTGTGACTGAGTGCCCCAGCAGCTGTGTCTGTGGGCCTGTGTTGTGGGTGATTGGACCTGGGTTGGATCTGGGTTGGATCAGGGTCTTTGTGACGGAGTCCCCCAGCAGCTGTGTCTGTGGGCCTGTGTTGTGGGTGATTGGAGACTGGGTTGTGTCTGTTAATGTGTTGGTTTTGTTGGAGACAGGTGTTCCCCCTCTCTGCCTTTAATGATCACATGGAGACAATGTTATTTTATTATTGGAACACAGTCCGCTCTCACGCCGGCCGATCCTTCTACTGAACATGCAGAAAATGACAGGAGAAAATGAGGTAGAGAGAGAGAGGGAGAAAGAGAGAAGCCTAATTATGGTTATGAATTCAGAGGTCTTTCTCTGTTTCTGTCTCTCATTATCACACTTTCAAATTCTCTTTCTTTCTCTCATTTTCTTACTCTTCTTTTCTTCCCCTCCCTCCCTCTCTCTCCTCTCATTGAGCTCCTACACACAAGCGATAATCCCCTACTCACAAATGGACTGAGAACCAAACAGAAATCCGTTTCGGTTCCATTTTCTTGACAGTGTAGACTAAACTTGTTTTTTAATGAGGGAGATTAGTGTTTACGGTTTGTCTCTCTGCTTGTTCTCCTGACTGACACATTCAGTTACTTCTACTCAGTCGAGTGGCACTCATTTACTCACTCTCCTTCTTGCTCTCTGACTTTCCCTGTTTCAGATAAAACATCAGTACATCCTTTCATGAAGTAGTCCCAAAAGAATGCAAATTTAAAATGATCCAGTTCAATACAATCCATCATTGTATGGTTAGGCTGTTGCCGACCACATCATGCCCTGTTCACGTCGGGCTTACCAGATGTGGATGGGTCAGGGGTCAGCGGCGTTGTCCCCGATTGGACAGCTGTGTCTGAGAAACAACAAACAAACAGGAAGTGACCTTGAGCTCCACTAAACTTTACCACCAACAACGTCCTGCATCTCGAAATTCTGTCCGTATTCATGAGCATCTGGTTGGGTTTGACCCGCCAGGATCCACACTGCATTTTAACGACTTGGCATCTTTATTATTGTCGCATTCATTGTCTTTTGTTGTTGACGTTCTTTTGGCTGTAGCGTCCCAGTGGCACTGTGCTACTCCGCAACGCTGCTTTGCGAGAGACAGCAGAGACCGTTCTGTGTGTGTGTGTTTGACTATGTCAATGTGGGTGTGTTTGTGTGAAAGAGTGTGGGTCCACAGATGGGTGGACAGAAAGAGACAGTAATGCGGATGTAGAAGTCGTCTGAAGAAGGTGTGGCAGGCCCGTGTCGCAGCACCGGACCCAGTCCAGGTCCTGTCAAACCCAACAAACCTCGAGGCACATGGGTCAGTCCCACTCAGCTGTCAGAACTGGACCCCGCGGGTCCTCCAGGGCTAACCTTCTGACTGCAGTCTGTTCACTGCAACCTGGATTGAGAGTTTTTAAATCCATGTGCAGCATGTTTGACAAATGGAGTGCTGGTGTACTTTAGGGGAAAATGTACTGCGGTTGTGAGCAGGTTGATCACTCTGTCGTTTAGACGTCCATGTCTTTTTTAGATGTGGGTGAAACATCTAAACAGGACTCCAGAAAAGGCCACTGGGGGAACGGTTTGGTAAAGAAGCCCTGCCAACCACCCTGGGAGACACTGAACAGTCGGCGTGCCACAATCTACATTCAAACCCCTGACCACAACTCAACTACTTAAACTGTTAATCTCAATTTAGGCAGTCAAAAGGATTAACTAACCCTGAACTGTGACCTCTAACCTCTAGTGCCTAACAACACCTACATCTTCGCGTAGAGGCTGTGCTTAGTTGAAAACAACCCCCATCTCGGCCAGGGGTGGTCCAGTGAGCTAAGTCGCTTTCTCTGGTTCTGCTGTAGCTTGTGTTTAAATCCGGCTCGCTGCTCTTTCAGCAGAACCTCTGTACTCTATCTTCCCCACCATCTCCATTCCCATAAAGCTTAATTGGGTCAGAAAGAACTTATAAAAATGTCACACATAAGCATCTTTATCTCCCCCTCTTCCACGGATACTCCATTGAGCATGAGTGTGTTTGCTTGTGAGTGTGTTTGCATATGAGTGCGTGCGTGTGCATGTGTGTGTGTGTTTGCGTGTGTGTTAGTGTGTGTGTGTGTTTGTTTGCGTGTGTGTGCTATAGAGTTAAGTATATGTAGAGTCGCTTGTTGACAATGTAGTCCACAGAGGTGAGCCAAGAACCTTTCCAGGGCTGGATAACAGCACCGTTGGCATTTTGTGATCTTAAATGTCAGTACAGGAAGAAGCGACATCGCTAAATGCTCAAGCTGTTATCTGAGTGACATGAACATTGCCACGGTAACCCCTGAGTCAGAAGACCTGTGTCAGGTCATAAGGACACGTTGTGAAATATCCAGTTCAGAGGGAGCTGAAGGGAAATGTTAACTTTAGGTAAGACCTTGTTGTCTGTGTGGCCTTTAATGAGAAAATACTGACAGATTGCTGTAAAACAGACACTCCTTTACATATACTTTAATTTGACCCAGGTTCTCGGGGAAGGAAATGAATAATCCTGCAGCAATCTGGAATGGCAAATGATGAGAAATTATATTTATGTAGAATAAATGTGTGAATCAATCGATGTGTGCACCTCACCAGAGTGCACTCCGTGGTCACTCATCCGGACACACTTTGACTCTTGGCTGCAATTCATGTTCACTCTTGGCTGCAATTCATGTTCAATTCAAGTTAACAAATTCCTGCTATTCCTTTTGAAATAAACTAAAGTAGCAATCGAACATTTAATTTGGGAATTATTTGTTTTGTTTGTATCAAGTCGATTCAGCACATACCAGCGATTCTAAACCTCAACAGGTTCCCCATTCATGGCTCCTGATGTTTCTGGTGCTACTCCTGGTGCTGGCCTGGATGTCCCCCAGTTCTGCTCCCCACATGCAGCTCTGCTCCCCACATGCAGCTCCTCTCTGGGCCTGCTAGTCTGGGACCAGGCTGCTCACCCGTCACTGGTAGGCTACAGTGTTGTACTTAACACAGTTCCTGTCCCGACAATCTTCTTCTGGTGAATAATACCCAGTGGGTCCTGTGGCCCAAATGCAGGGGAACTTAGCAACATCTTAAATCTCCTCTTGGATCCCTTCCTGCCTCCACTGTATCAGCACTGGTCCACTGAAATATTTTCTAAAAGCAATTCTTTGAACTTCAACATCCAAGCTCAAAATTGTCCCATGCAAACGCACAAAACCACTACCTCAGTCCACTCAGTTCCGACGTCAGCTAAAATGTTTTCCCATCTTCACACTCACCCTCACTTCATCAGAACTAGAGCCCTTCTATTCCAGCTAGCAAGCCCAGTGACATATTCAGACCTTCAGGAATATCATATTCTCACCTTCAGAAATATCACATTCAGACCTTCAGGAATATCATATTCACACCTTCAGGAATATCATATTCGCACCTTCAGGAATATCATATTCAAACCTTCAGGAATATCATATTCAGACCTTCAGGAATATCATATTCAGACCTTCAGGAATATCATATTCACACCTTCAGGAATATCATATTAACACCTTCAGGAATATCATATTCAGACCTTCAGGAATATCATATTCAGACCTTCAGGAATATCATATTCACACCTTCAGGACTATCATATTCAGACCTTCAGGACAGTTTTTTTAGAATATCAACTCTGTGCCGAGAAGCAGAGATCCTCATGACTCCATAACCCCAGGAACTCTGGGTAATAATCTCTATATAAGGATGTTTTAATACAGAAGTATAAGGATGTTTTAATACAAAATTATAAGGATGTTTTAATACAGAAGTATAAGGATGTTTTAATACAAAATTATAAGGATGTTTTAATACAGAAGTATAAGGATGTTTTAATACAAAATTATAAGGATGTTTTAATACAGAAGTATAAGGATGTTTTAATACAGAAGTATAAGGATGTTTTAATACAAAAGTATAAAGATGTTTTAATACAGAAGTATAAGGATGTTTTAATACAGAAGTATAAGGATGTTTTAATACAAAAGTATAAGGATGTTTTAATACAGAAGTATAAGGATGTTTTAATACAGAAGTATAATGATGTTTTAATACAAAAGTATAAGGATGTTTTAATACAAAAGTATAAGGATGTTTTAATACAGAAGTATAAGGATGTTTTAATACAGAAGTATAAGGATGTTTTAATACAGAAGTATACCCACCATCACCACCACCACTCTCTACTAGATAGGCTCCAGACCACATGCAGAACAAGAAGAGCTCATCAAAGACTTAATTTAAAATAAGACATATTAGAGGGCAATATTTTCCTCACAACTTGTGTTTCTATTCCCAACATGAAACTAAAAATATTACACAACTCACCAGGACTCACTGAGAGGACTCACTGGGTAGACGTGGCGTTCCAGCTTTGCACAGCGAGCGCAAAAACATCCTGAGTGATATATATGCAAATAAGAGCGTTAATACCGTGGCGACACAAGCCCCCAAGCTCCCACCACTCCCCCCCTGTTCTGCCCTGCAGTACATCATCAACAGAGGAGACTGTCAGAGTGGTCCCAAGTCCAAATGCAGTCGTTTCAATTCGATTTTTAAATCAGCACTTTATGTCTAAAAAATCAGTGTCTGTTTTTATTTTCTTCCCAAAATATTTTTAACAATGCATTTCCCTGAGCCTCCCTCAAGCCTTCATATACTCAGACTAGTTGATTGAAGTTAGGTTAACAATATTTAAATTTCTATTTATATCTTTATACAGCCTACCTTCTTAACTAGCTAAAACAGTAATTGATCTAAAGAAACCAGCATTATGACATTAGGCAATTTGCCAAAATTACCATCCCACCTAAACAGTCTTAAATATTCAGGCATTATTATAAATGAAATGAAAACATTTTCAGTTTTATTGTAAAAATTACGCGCAAAGAGGACGCACGCTCTCTCTCCCGGCGTGGTGTTCGGCGTGCGTCGTCATCGGCCTTCTAGTCACCCCGCCCCTCCTCCCACGGCACTGTCATGTCTTATTATTGCGCACACCTGGTGTCCATTCCCTCGTTAGGTAACCTATATTAATTCCTGTGTTCCTGGGCGTCTTTTTGTGGAATTGTTCTATGTTTGGTGTTGTGTTTCAGTGCTTGGTTGCTTTTGTTTGTATTATTGCGCTTCGTCGCTTCCCCCTCGTTTTGGGAGATTGTTTATACGGATGTGTTCCGTTGTTTTCCTTGTTTTGGGGAGTTATCCATACCTTTGGATAAAGAAAATACAAACGGAAATTCCTGCGCATGGCTCCTTTTTTCCCTTGCACACCACTATGACACCCTGACATTTATTTTGATCTGACACATTTACAGAAAGTCATTTCTCAGACACTCTTATCTAGAGGAATGTACCATACTGAGTGCAAACAATATAATTTATCATGGAAATATTATTATATCTATTTGCTATTTCTACTATTAAATCAAGTGTAGTTTTATAAACAATACACTGCTATTTCCACTGACATGGGTATATTGGGAATTGCATTGTGGGTGTTTGCTCCATAGAGCTAAAGAATGCTGCACACTAATTCTGTAATTATTACAAGTTTCAGCCCGGCTGATTGGTTGGCTTCTCCCTCCATGCAAATATATCACATGCAGCTTTTTTGGCGATGGAGACAAATATTGTCTTTCTCCCCCACTTCTTTTCCCACCTACAAAATAAAGATAGCACTCTGGAGTACAAAATTAACAACCACTCAACAATACCTGTCAAAACAACCAACATATTACACCTTTATTAGTTGCACTTGAGCACTTATAAAACAAAACAAAAAAAATGGACCATGTAAACTCATTGTCAACCAATCAAATCCAATGTAGGATGTACAGAAACTAAATGAGCATATTTAGTTAAAGCAAGACCAAGGAGAACAAAGGTGCGATGGCAGAAAAGGAGTGTGATGAGAATGGAGTGTTTTGCCTGCAGTTATTGACTCCTCAATACGACTGACGTTTACAGTACAATCTCATTGGGTCATTTAGGACCAGGGGGAGTTTGTGTTCCTTCAATTTACTTAAAGGCCAGATTAAGACTTGATATGAATTGGTTGTTTTAATATAATGAAATATGGACATAATTGTATTTGCCTAATGCATCAAGAGGGACCGTATTAATGTACCTATGTCTCACCAGACTAATTACTGACCGAACATGACATACAGTACAAGTCATAATTATTGACCGAACATGACATAGAGTACAAGTCATAATTACTGACTGAACATGACATACAGTACAAGTCATAATTACTGACCGAACATGACATAGAGTACAAGTCATAATTATTGACCGAACATGACATACAGTACAAGTCATAATTACTGACCGAACATGACATACAGTACAAGTCATAATTACTGACTGAACATGGCATACAGTACAAGTCATAATTACTGACCAAACATGGCATAGAGTACAAGTCATAATTACTGACTGAACATGGCATACAGTACAAGTCATAATTACTGACCGAACATGGCATACAGTACAAGTCATAATTACTGACCGAACATGCATATATACAGTACAAGTCATTATTACTGACCAAACATGACATACAGTACAAGTCATAATTACTGAATGAACATGGCGTTCAGTACAAGTCATAATTACAGACCAAACATGACATACCCTACAAGTCATAATTACTGACTGAACATGGCATATAGTACAAGTCATAATTACTGACCGAACATACATACATACAGTACAAGTCATTATTACTGACCGAACATGACATACAGTACAAGTCATAATTACTGAATGAACATGGCATTCAGTACAAGTCATAATTACTGACCAAACATGACATACCCTACAAGTCATAATTACTGAATGAACATGACATACAGTACAAGTCATAATTACTGAATGAACATGGCATACAGTACAAGTCATAATTACTGACCAAACATGACATACAGTGCAAGTCATAATTACTGACCAAACATGACATGCAGTACAAGTCATAATTACTGAATGAACATGGCATACAGTACAAGTCATAATTACTGACCGAACATGACATACAGTACAAGTCATAATTACTGCTAATGTGATTCACCCAGCTAGGCCTCCACATCTAAATCAATGCATTTTTAATGACGTACAAATATTTCTAATGATTTGTGCATACAGACATCGATCGTGCCCCTGAGTATGAATACCTAGGGATCTTGATTGATGATAGCTTTTCTATAAAAAACAACAGCATATTGATGGGTTGAAATGGAATACTAAAACAGGATTCTGCACAAGAACGGGACATGCCTTTATTACATTAAATAGAAAGCAAATAATTAACTATTCATTTATTCTAGTACCATGCATTACAGGTGATGGGTGTAGCACACATTCCTGATTTTCTACCTGAAGATCAATGCTCTAAAATGTATTCATAAAGCCCTTTTACAAAAACTCCTGACATATTGTTCTACATTGTTGACATAAAGGCATATGGGTTAACCAGATGGAGGTCGGTGATTGGGGACATTGGAAATCCTTCAATCTCCACTGAGTTCGTTTGATCTGCATTTAGTTTTTCTGTCCCTTCCATGTGAAACAATTTCCAAAACACGCCAACATTGAGAGTTATCTGTCCCTTTAGGGCTTTTCAGATCCAATTTTAGGAGATCCTTCCATTAATGACAGTTTCAGTTTTTTATTCTTGCATATTTAATGTTTATTGTGTGTAACTGGGTTTATTGTTTTCCTATTGTATTTTTTCATTTAAAAAAAACATGTCCCTGTAGGGTGCATCTGGAAAAGAAAACTTGGTTTATCTGTGTGGCATCCACACAAAAAAATCCTTTCATCAAATTAGAGGAAAAGTTGAGTAAAATCAAGCAGACAGGCAGAAAGACAGTGTTGACTGAGCATCAATATGACTTCCTCTGTACCAAAGATACAGCAACAGGGAGTCACAGCTCGCCACAAATTAGATTGGATTGCATCTTTTAAGAAGATGTTGGTCCTTGTGTGCATGAGTCAGTTAGTAAGAATGAAAGAAAGAGAGACAGAGGAGAAGAGGAGAAACAGGAGTAGATATTTTTCACTTACAGTACCTTTGAAAAGTATTCACCCCCCTTGGACTTTTCCACATTTTATTGTGTGACAACATGATATCATAATGGATTTAATCACGAGTTATGTTGCAGAATATGGCACAAATGTGAATTTGTCTAAATCAGCGTGTTCTCAAAAAAGTAGAATCCGGCCAGAAGGAATCACCAAGAGGCATAAGCCAACAAGAGCAAAATACAGAGAGGTCCTTGAAGAAAACATCCACAGGATGAAGTCCTGTGTGCACAGGACTTCAGACTGGGTTGAAGATTCAGCACGACAAATACCTACAGCATACAACAAAGAAGAGGCTGAAGTGGCTTCGGAAAAAGTCTGAATGTCCTTGAGTGGCCCACTCAAAGCCTGGACCTCAATCCAATTGAGAACATGTGGAAAAAGTCAAAAAAGTGTTGAAACAGGGTTTTAACAATTTTGCAAAGAAGAATGGGCAGAAATTGCTGTGTCCAGATGTACAAAAGTGGTAGAGACTTCACCCGCATTCCTAATTGGAATGAATCAATTCTCACATGTCCACTGCACAGGTAGCGAGTGGTGAATGTGTGCTGAGTGCATGGTGAGAGTTCTGGCAGGAACTGGTCGCACTGTGGCATCCACGTGAGCCTGCATGTTGTTGCACTGCGGCGTCCACGTGGGCCCTGCATGTTGTCGCGCTGTGGCGTCCACGTGGGCCTGCATGTTGTTGCACTGCGGCGTCCATGGGGGCCTGCATGTTGTTGCACTGCGGCATCCACGTGGGCCTGCATGTTGTTGCACTGCGGCGTCCACGTGGGCCTGCAAGTTCTTGCACTGCGGCGTCCACGTGAGCCTGCATGTTGTTGCACTGCAGCATCCACGTGGGCCCTGCATGTTGGGGCACTGTGGCGTCCACGTGGGCCTGCATGTTGTTGCACTGCAGCGTCCATGTGGGCCTGCATGTTGTTGCACTGCGGCGTCCACAGGGGCCTGCATGTTGTTGCACTGTGGCATCCACGTGAGCCCTGCATGATGTTGCACTGCAGCGTCCACGGTGGCCTGCATGTTGTTGCACTGCAGCGTCCATGGGGGCCTGCATGTTGTTGCACTGCAGCGTCCATGTGAGCCCTGCATGATGTTGCACTGCGGCGTCCACGTGAGCCCTGCATGATGTTGCACTGCGGCGTCCATGCCCTTATAGTCCCTCAGCTGGTAGAAAAACGCAACATAAATCCAATTTATTATTCATTATTATAGGAGAGTCTAGAGAAAAGATGGTAGAAAAAGTGAGACCTCCAGCTTCCTGTTTCTATTTAAAGGAGATAAAGTGGACTAGACCCATTTATTGCTTCTGTATCTGTGGGAGACTAACCTTCTTAAGTGGAACCAAGCTTACAAGTATTTTCAATGGTAAATTGCCTGAGTTAACTATATTCAATAATTAAAGATGCATTCTGGGACTTTTGCAAATAAAAAACGTTATTTTAATCTCTCATTTTGGGCTGGATGTTAAATATCTTGTTTACCGTATATGTGCAGAATCTCTAAGTAGAATCATTCTCATATCTCAGTTTGCCGTGGCATTCCAAGTTTGAAAGGAAGTAGATTTGATGACGGGGTGAGATGCTCATGAGAGTCTTCAAACTCCTGTTGACAGCCTTCAGAGTATCTACCATCTCC
>JACXGI010020036.1:0-11494 GCA_016801175.1 Esox masquinongy | reverse complement strand
AGGAGTGTGGTGGAGGAGAGTAGTGAAGGAGTGTGGTGGAGGAGAGTAGTGAAGGAGTTGTATAGGATGAGTGTAGGATGAGTGTAGAGGGCCATGCTGTAATGCACTGTGTTCAAAGAACTGTAGGTTCAGCTGAAGATTAAACAAAAGGGTCCCAAAGGGTCATTCTGGTGTCGCCAACGGAAACCACTTTATGGTTGCCGAAAGAACCCTTTTTGGTTACAAGCAGAACCCTTTTGGTTTCCATGTAGAATTCTTATGTATAAAGGTTCTATGGGAAACCAAAAACTTTCCAACTGGAACCAAAAAGAGTTCTCCAATGGGGACAGCTGAAGAACCCTTTCACGTTCTAGACAGAACCTTTTCTTCTAAGAGTGTAAAATTCATCAAATAATAAGACAATGCCAGTGTCCCAAAAGTCACCCGGTACCCTTTATAGTGCATTACTTTTGACAAAGGTCTGTTGGGCTGTTGAAAAGTAGGGCACTGTAATAGGGAATATGGTTCCATTTGGGACAGAGTCATATATTGTCAGTGATATGTCCTAGAAGACAGAGGTCAAAATGCGAACCTCTTGTGTGTCAGAGAGAGAGAGACAAAAGACTGAGAGACAAAAAGACAGAGAGAGAGGGAGAGAAGGAGAGAGGGAGACAAAAAGACAGAGAAAGAGAGTGATTCACTGAGTACAGCCTGGTTGTTTAGACAGTTGTCACAAGCAGATCTGGCTACCCAGAGAACAGGTTGTGCTCATTCAAAGACAGGTTGAGACAGAGAAACATCAATAGCTAATTCAAAGTTTATGCAACCAAAACATTAAAGCAGAAAACCCAAAATCTTTACAGAAAAAAAACATTGTACCCTTATTATATTATTTGTTAAATATGCAGCTTGCAGCCACGACCTTCGGGAGAGTAAAAGAACAACAACCAGGACAAAAACAACCTTTGATTTTCTGACTGATTATTATTCACACTCATATCCTCCTGTATTGTCCTAATGATTGTTATTCATGAGTTATTAGTTATTCATCTCTATCATCATTTATTAAATGTGACTGTATGTTTGCTTGAGCATTGTATTTGGTAACATTCTATGCAAGTAAATCTCATTGAATTCAGAGAATGAGATAGACCACCTCACCACCCAGAGACCATAACCAGATAAAGGAGCCCTAGGCCCACACACCGCCAGAGCATCACCACACCGCCAGAGCATCACCACACCACCAGCGCATTACCACATCTATCGACACAGCCTGACTTGACCAGACCCAGACCTCCACCAGACCACCACCACAACCAGGCCAAAAAGGGAGCCCCCCCGACCCAGACCTCCACCAGACCACCACCTCTACCAGGCCAGAGAGGAAACCCCCCCGACCCAGACCTTCACCAGACCGCCACCTCTACCAGGCCAGAGAGGGAGTCCAAACCCAGACATGGCCCCTCTCTCCTCCACACAGCTCCAATACAGGACCGGAGAAGCTACACAGAAGGCCTCTGAAGACCAGAGACCTTCAGAGGATTAAGTGAGATTAAACAGCTCATGCAGTTTGCACTAAACATAGACACACACACACAAACCACCGCACTAAAAGTTTTTAATTATGTTCAGTGAATATAAAAAAAACTAAATTACACCAAATGTTTACCTTTATTCATTGTTTGTCTCACATTTAACTCAGTAACTGCTATTCTCTTTTTGCAACATGAAAAATCACTTCAAGTGTGGAACATCAATAAAGCATTTCATTGAAGAGTTTAGAACTGGAGTTGAAAACAAATCCTCCCAATTGACGTGAGACTGGTAGGCAGTTACTAGAAAAGTCTACATTATTATTCCAGCCAAAGGGCGCAACATCAGCTTTTGAAGCAGGGGGTGTACTTATTTTTTTCCAGACTTTAAAAATGCATTTTTTTATGTTTGATGTATACATGATAGCAAATTATAATCTTTCAGTGTAATTTGTTCAAATATGTTACCTTTATTTGTAAATAGTGTTCAGGTGTCCAAATATGTCCAAATATGTAAAAACGTTCCATAGACTGAACTTTTTCATACAACTGTAATCTATATGCAAGTAACAGCTTCTACACTTAAACCATAAATTCTGTCTTTTCACTCTGCCCTTCAATTTCTATCTAGGGTCCGTTTGAGGACTAGGAATTACGACATGGACTGCACTTTGCATCAAAAGGTGGGATGGCCCCCTTTGTATGAAAGATGACCTCCCGCACATCTCACATCACTTACTTACAGCATGTATTATATATTGTTTATATTACATACAGGCAGTGTTAAAAAAAAAAAAACTTGTTTAAATAAAGGAAAATATTTTTTTTTATTGCACAATAAATTGTAAATTGCCCCATCATCTACTAGTTCAATAGTAGGTTACAGAGTGGCTTTGGAACAATTCACCTATTGCTCACCTCTTGGTCAAAGCACAGTTTGATTACAGACATTGGTCCTCAGTCATGAAACCCTCTCAGAAAAGACCTCAGATTCAAGCATGGGAAGAGACGTAAGATCATCTCCAAGTGTGATTTACGAAACTGTCGCACCTCTTTGAAATAAGCGTAGATGTCATTGTAGATTGATAAATCAGATAAGGCTGTGGACGCGAGAACATATGACACACCTGTAATTTATGCGGGTGTGGCGATCATCAACCTATAATCATCAAACATACAGCATAAATTATAGCCTAAAACCGCTAATTAACCATTTGTCATTCTCCATGAAAAAAGAAGCATAGTCACAGAATACTCGCAATGCACAACCACTGGTTTATTTATACTCTCACTAGTCAATTTAAGACCTGTTACCTAATCAAGATGAGAACCACTGAAATTATAAGAACCATTTATGATCTCCAAGTACAACCCTGTTTCCAAAAAAATTGGGATGCTGTGTAAAATGCAAATAAAAACAGAATGCAGTGATGTGCAAATCATTTAATCATTTAATTTAATTGAAAATAGTACTAAGACAACTTATCAAATGTTGAAACTCAGAAATGTTATAATTTTGGGAAAAATATATGCCCACTTTGAATTTGTTCTGTCACATTTCAAATATATGCCCATTTTGAAATTTCTCTCCCGTCACATTTCAAAAAAAGTTGGGACAGGGGCATGTTTATTACTGTGTTACATCTCCACTTTTAACAATACTCTGTAAGTGTTTGGAAACTGAGGACACCAATGGCTGTGGTTTTGAAAGTGAAATGTTTTCCCATTCTTGCTTGATATAGGATTTCAGCTGCTCAACAGTTCAGGGTCTCCTTCGTCATATTTTTCATTTCATAATGCAAAAATGTATTCAATAGGTGTTTTAAAACCTTCTATAACACTGCTAAAACTAAATCAAAACCAAATTCATGAGAAGTTGAATAGACCAAAGACCTTAGTTGGTACAAAACATATAGAGCAATGCAGAAACCACAATTTCTCAGGTTTGAAAATTAGCTAAATTGGACTAAAAAGGTCAGTGTCCTTCCTATCTGTCTCTCTAGCCTCTCATTCCTACTGTCCTGTCATGAATACAAAAGTACATTGCCAAGCCCTGGAATACCAGGGTTAAAAATGCACTCAGGGACTTTTGTGATGAACAATCTAATTTATAAAATGTCCCATTTTGGGCTGGATGTGTAACATGTTCTTCATATGTGCAGAATGTATCATTTGAAACACTACCCTAGCTACGTTAGCCTTGAAGATTGTATCATTTGAAACACTACCCTAGCTACGTTAGCCTTGAAGATTGTTTCATTTGAAACACTACCCTAGCTACGTTAGCCTTGAAGATTGTATCATTTGAAACACTACCCTAGCTACGTTAGCCTTGAAGATTGTATAATTTGAAACACTACCCTAGCTACGTTAGCCTTGAAGATTGTAAGCGAGTGATTCTGATGACATAGGGTCTTAATCAGCACATATATGACATACTACACACTTTCGAAAGTGCAACTTTTACAACCATTGGCCCAAAATCTCAGACTGCACGTTTTTGCACAAACAAGAGTCCCTTCATTCAACTAATCCTGGGGCTGAGTTCATAAACATGTTCAACTAATCCTGGGGCTGAGTTCATAAACATGTTCAACTAATCCTGGGGCTGAGTTCATATACATGTTCAACTAATCCTGGGGCTGAGTTCATAAACCTCTTCAACTAACAAAATGATTCATTAGTGAAAATTAACCAAATTACAACACAGTCAAAACATAACTACACAACCTGTTGGGAAACACAAACACAAAGTAAAAATAGCTAGCTGGCCTCAAATCAACAACACGCCATGTCATTAACTATGTCACAATGATTGCTGATCAAAACCTTAAAAAAAGCCTTGGCAAAGTACAGGCTCAGCGAGTACAGCCTTGCCATTGAAAAGGGACGTCACAGGAAAACCTGGCACCCTGAAGAGGAAAGGCTGAATCATCAATGCACTATGAAATACCCACAGACAGAAGCAGCACTTCCTCACAGAATACAAAACCATTAAAGAATATTACTTCCCCAAATGTTTGACTATAATCACGTTTTTTTTTAAACTCAGAGATAATAAAAAGCTGCCAATGCTATTATTAGGAAACAAAAAGAGCTATAGGCTGGCTGCACAATAAATAACAGCCTGTCACAGGATAAGGGACAGTGAGTGACAATAATTGTTGTTGTAGTCTTTTTTCTATTCTACTCCACCCACCCCTGTCTAAAGCTATTTAAATTGTTAATTTTCTATTATTAATAGAGTGTTCCATTGTAATACTGCCATGTCAAAAAAGCAAAATAAAAAAATTAAGCGAGAGAGGGAGTTGAAAGAGAGAGAGACTCAAGAAAAAACATATCCATGGTAAATTGCAGAAAATCGAAATGATAGTAAAGGATAAAAAAAATCCACTTGAAGTTACAATCAAAAGAATTGAGGAAACAAATGTAATTCAATAAAAAATCTGGCGGTCCAGATGACATTTTGAACAAGTTTATTACACACAGTTCTAAGAAACGTATATCTTTACAGTTACATGTTTGAATGTAGTTAAGGGCAGACTTAGATCAATATCCATGAGTAATTAATATCCCCCAAAAATTAATCAAATTGTAAACTGCCTTAAATCAAGCAGTCATCAGTACTACCACTACAACCCACTAAGAAGCAAGGACATTATTATGGAGAAAATTTCCCTTATCCAGTAAGTACTGAGGCTAAGTTCACTGAACATTACCAATACAAGTCAGAAAATCTAGCACAAAAAATACAATCAAACTAAAAGAACACTGCAATGGGTTTTGGGAAAACTTCAAAAACTCCAATGCTATTTGGAGCTAAACAGTGTACACAGTGGCCAGCTGACCTCTGTGACTGGCAGAGAATTGAGGAACAATGACTAAGTGCAGACTTCTTGAGTGGAGCCTGGCCATAGGTACTGGTCTCCACAGGTATGTCAACGGTACACAAAAAACCCTAATAATGTATGCAGAATTAGCACTATACCCACTAATTATCAACATCCAGAAAAGAGCTGTTATATTTCACACCCACCTAAATGAAAGCTTACATTTCAAAACAAAGCCCTCATCTACAGAGAGATGAACCTGGGAGAGCAAAAGAGACCTAACCAAATCATGAAAAGTTATTTTATTTATTATTTATTTTGGAAAGAAGAGCAAATTGGAATGCTACCTTGTCCTTAACATTTTAGACTCTCTCTAAATTTGAATTTGTTAATTTTCGATTATTAATATATTGTTTTATTGTAATATTCTGATATGGCAATACTTTTTGAAATGTCATGTCACGGATCTGCACTTCCAATCAAATGTATGCCACATTAGAGACAAATTTTACCCTCAGGTGAAAAGAGACACAAAGTATTGGAAATGGGTTTTATTGGAAAAAAATAGATTGTTTCCTAGGCGAAATGTGTAATCACAGCAAAAAAGATTTCTTGCCATGAGAAAAGGATGAACAGTGGAGCACAAATAACATTGTGGAAATACTGTGAACACCAATATTCAACTTCTTATTTATTTTTCATTGTCATTCATAACTGTTTGCACATTGATACAACACCGTATATAGACAATAATGACAGAGGAAGAGAGAGCGGGAGAGAAAGAGAGGTCGGAAGAGACAGAGGGAGGAAGAGAGAGGGAGAGAGAAAAAGCAAAGAGAAACAGAGGGAGGGACAGAGAGGGAGAGAGGGAGGAAAAAGAGGGAGAGAAAAAGATAGAGCGATAGAGGGGCATGTAACAGGTCCAGTTACAGGGGGAACTGTATGATATACAGCATATAATAATAACAACAACAATACAACATCAAATACCACGTCTAATAAGCTCTCTATAGTGTTTGTTCTTTATGGATAAGAGGCTTCCTGTTTGGGCCTGCCACAGCTGCAGTCTCAGAGAAGCTGACTGTCTCCGTTCTGTGCTGATCTCGATGGGCTATTTTCTCCTCCATTCTCCCTCTCCTGCTTGCTCGCTATCTTTCTCTCTCACCAGAAAGACTCTAGCCGGTCCATTTGTCCATCTGTCAGTAGTCCTGAATGTCCATCCATTCGGCTGTCCATGCGTCTGTCTGTCCATATTCTGTATGGCTCTTTAAGTACCAGAGTGTGCGTCTGTATTCTATATAAGAGGCTCCATGTGCTATTTATACCTCAGTGTTTATTGCCTCGTTCAGCGTGCTAATAACTGGGCCGACAGGAACCATTTTATATCTCATTACTGCTGATGGGACTCAATCATCTCAGCCATGACTCTCTTTCTTCCTCTCTTGAGTACCGCTCCTCATCCACTTCACCTCCACCCCTGTCTCGTCCTGTACTGCACCCACTCATCATCTACCTCATCCTCTTCCTCTGTACCTCTCTCTCATCCTCTTCTTCTCGACTTCTCTCATATCCTCTACCTCACCCTCTCATCCTCTTCTATTTCTCTCTTCTACTCTATTCATTCTCTACCTCGTCCTCTTCTCTGTCTCTTTCTTCCACTAAATCATCCCCTTCCTATGTGGTTTTCATCCTTTTTCAAAATTGTCCAACCTAATGAATACTAAGTACCCCCAGGGTCTGTAGCAGCCCTGGTTTTGAACCACTGCTCTAAGTCATCCACTCTACTTCTGCCTCTCTCATCCTCTATCTCAACCTCTACCCCTCCCATCTATCTCATCCTCTACTTCATCCTATACCACATCCTCTTCTTCATTCTATCATCCTCTAACTCCAAACCTCTACCTCATCCACTTCAATTCTACAGTACCTCTATCCCTCATCCTCTACCTCTGCCTCATCCTCTACATCTCTCTGATCCTTTACATCTCTCTCATCTTCTACCTGTTCCTCATCCTGCCATCCTCTACCTCTCTTTGATCCTCTTAACTTATACTTCTGTCTCAACCTCGTCCTCTACCTCTCCCATCCTCTCATCCTCTACTTTGTCTTAATCCCATGTCATCCACCTTTCACACCAATCTCATCCACCTCTCATCACTTTTCTCTCCCGTCTTATCCAACTCTTACTCACCTCTCTATCTTTCTCTCTCTCTCTGTCCCATCTCATCCATCTGATATGCCCTCTTTCTCTTTCCCATCTCATCCACCTCTCACCACCCTTCCTCCCTCTCCCATCACATCCACCCTTCCTGTCCTCCTCCAGGCCTGCTGGCATTGAGCGAGACAAATCATTGCATTAAAAACCCATGACTCCTCTAACCAGAGCAGAGTGTGGAGTTGTAGCTGGCTGACATACAGTACTCTGCTGATAGACGACAGCTGCTGCCCTCATTAAAGACTCTGGGCCAATCCCAAATGGCCCCCTAACCCCTGCGCACTTCTGGCCATCTGAGAGGATTTAATTAGGATAAGTAACATGGTGAATCTCTACACCTGTAGGGGCCAGAGGAGATTTGAGTAACGGAAGCCAGAGGAATGGATGGCGACTGCAGGGCGGTGTGTAGAGTACCCAGCTGGTACATTCAGAGACAGCGGAGTGGGATTGATGGGTAAGTGATTCAGCGGAACAGAATCCCACCGTGGGCGTGTCCCAGGTGGCACACTACACCGCATTTTTTACACTACTTTTGAGGGCTCCATAAAGGTCCTGCTTAAAAGTAGTGCCCCTTAAAATGAATAAGTCAACGACGTCCACGGCACCACCCCAGTGGATGAAAAGAGTGGCGTGGCCTAGCTGAAAGCTTCTGAGGTAATCAGCATGAATTCCAGCTAGGCTAAATGTGTTCTGTATGGTCCAGGAACGATTTGTATTCAGTGGACAGATTCATGGGCTCTTGTCCTAATCAATGATGACACCGGTGTCACGCTCTTACTGAGAAGTTAAATATTCCCCACTTCACAGACACTCATTATGCACCAATGGAATGTGGTGGAGCAGGACACTAATTGGCTAAGGCCTAACAGGATCTGGTCACCTTGGCAATGAGAGATGCATCTGGGAGATACTAATCATATTCATAACATCTGGCCTTATTGATAGTGTTATCATTTGGTAATGTCATGACCTTCCTGGACATTTTATGAATGACTGATGATTAGTGATGACTAATTGATGAGAGTGTGATTGATGATAGTGATGTTATGATAATTGATGTTAAAGATAATTAAGAAAAGTTATGTTATTAATGACTGATCTCAGTCATTAATAACATAATGACTGATCTCAGTCATTATGTTATTAATGACTGATCTAATGACTGATGTTATAATAATTGATAATAGTGGTGTTAAGAATGATTAATAAGTGATGTTATGAACGATTTATTATAGTGATGCTATGTCCTTATATGTTTTGTTATTTTTCTGATTTTGATTTAATTATCACCACAACTGCTGAGGAATGTTTTTTGTATCTATCCTTTATAACCAGGGAAGATTGACATTTCTGGTCGGCACTTGCATGTTCTTTTTCATGAAACAATATGTCGGGGGTGTATGGCGGCTGGATAATATAACAAAGCTAAAGACAGTGCTTAGGCAGGACGCAATGCAAAGTTTACTTAACTCAAACCTCAATCTTATTATCGCTTTTATAAAGTGTTCACAAAAATCAATTAACACCAATTAATACCATTAATACCAACTACTTTTATTTTGGATGGAATAAAGTTGTTATTCACAGCTTTCAGCCAATCAGCATGCACGGTTCAAAACAGACAGTTTATAATGTTTAATATACCACAGCTTTCCACAGGGTGATTTCCGAGTTTATAACATCACGTGTGGGAGTGTGAAATATATTCTACTCTTACTTCTAGATGATATACCACATCTGTGGAGGTAATGAGCCTTGCATAATGAAGAATTATTCCACGCAGGAGTGTTTTAGCTGTATATTGTCCACATATTTCTAGGAATGAAGGTGATATATTTGTCCCATGTGATATACAGTCCCATATGTTCCTCCTGTTAGCTAGATTAAATATTTCGCTCCTCGCCTCCTTTGTGGCTATTTGATATATCCTACTCTAGTGGCTCGCAGATATATATTGCTCTGGTGGCGGTGTGTGTGTTATATATTGCTCTGGTGGCTTTGGTGTAATATGCTATGATGTTCGGGTCTTAATGTGATTTGTCTCTGTCTGTCGGTACCTGAGAAGCAGATCTATAGGATTAGGAGTCTGGAGTGGCTATGCACAGTAGCTATCCTTCCCTCATCTTTATTTGTCATCGAGAGAGAAAAAGAGGGAGAAACAGACAGACAGACACACAGACAGACAGACAGACAGGTGGAATGTGAGAGAGTTCCAGTTTGTCATAAGAGAAACTAAAGACAGAGAGAAACAAAATAAAGAGGCAGAAAAAGAGAGGGAGATAGAAAGATAGAGAGAATGACAGAGGAAGGGTTAGACAGTGACAGAGTGTTGTGGTTTTAAAGAGACTAGTGACAGAGCTACTTAGGTAGAGAGCGAAAGTGGGAAAGCCAGCGAAAGGGAGAGGCAGTTTTAGTTAGTCATGACGTCCTCCGTCAGGTTTCAGAACTTAATTGACTAGGCCTAGGAGACTGCAAAAACATACATCACTGTACAGGAGTCAACAGTCTTGTATTGACGTTTCCATACTCCACTCCAGCTCTGTACTAGAATGGAGTGTTTGTTGGTCTCCAAACAATTCTGTTGTCTCTCAGGGTATAAAACAATTGATGGAGTCGATTGAGATTCATTGTTTATCATACGGTGTCATTTCAGGCTGAGGAGAGATGGAACAATAGTTGAGGGAAGAGAGTGAAAATCACGGATGAAGAGATAGAGAAAGAAGAGTGAGAGAGCAGGATAATGAGGCTAGAGGCTGAGGGATTTTTTAGCACTGTCTGTCTGTCTACCTGTCTGTCAGTCTGTCAGTCAGTCTGTATGACTGTCTGTCTGTATGACGGGCTGTCTGTCTGTATGTCTGTCGGTCTGTCTAACTGTATTTCTGTCTGTCGGTCTGTCTGTCGGTCCGTCTGTCAGTCTGTATGTCTGTCAGTCTGTATGTCTGTCGGTCTGTATGTCTGTCGGTCTGTCTGTCTGTCTAACTGTATGTCTGTCTGTCGGTCTGTATGTCTGTATGTCTGTCTGTCTGTATGTCTGTCTGTCGGTCTGTCTGTCTGTCAGTCTGTATGTCCGTCGGTCTGTCAGTCTGTCTGTCGGTCTGTCTAACTGTATGTCTGTGTTTTTGTTGGTCAGTCAATGTGTCTGTCTGTACATCTGTCTGTCTGTCTGTATATGAGTCAGTTGAGGCAGCAGCTCTATCAACATCCCCGGCCAGGCCTCCGGTGGGAGATCATAAACACCAAGATATGTCCTGATTGGTTCCCTAGTTCCTGTTTATCTCCTGGTGGAGCAGAGGGCCTTACATGGTTATTGGCAGGAACAGCCTTCCCCAGATCACCACCGTGATCAGAATAAGGCAACGGTCAAATGCAATTTGGAAGCTATTTACAAGTTACTTTATGAATCGAAACAAAACCTGACTGTTTTCTATGCACAAATTGCTACTTTGGATATTTTTCATATATATTATGCTAATTTGTGATGGTGAGTATCTACAGAATAAGCAGTATTGACTAAACAGAAATATAAGGAATGCTGATTATTTACAATACCTTACTACATGTAACTACATGTGACAACTACTTTGAACATTTGAATAGATATTAAAAAAAAGTATACTAAATTGCATATGAGTGTATGTTTAAAAATTTATTTGAAATACTATATTTGAATACCTGGGTTAAATACATGGAAGTAGACATATTGCATGACATAGATATCCTTCCAATTAAAGCTTCACACCAGTAAAAATTCGCTTTTCTGAACTTTTTAGGGCTTACCAGCTATGTTCTACAAGGCGTTATATCAATGAAGTGGCAAATCTGATTGTCCCACTTCGAATGTTTCTTTGAAAATGATGTGGACATTCTTTATAGGCCGCTATTAGACTCAAGGCTCTCCCCCACCACCATCACCACCACAATCACCACCACCACCA
>JACXGI010020035.1:0-11500 GCA_016801175.1 Esox masquinongy | reverse complement strand
ACACACACACACACACACACACACACACACACACACACACACACACACACACACACACACACACACACACACACACACCTTTCATATGTAACCCTGTTTCCACATAAAAACAGAATGCAATGATGTGCAAATCATTTAATTCTTGTATTTAACTGAGAATAGTACAAAGGAAACACATCAAATGTTGAAACTGAGAAATTTTATTGTTTTTGGAAAAATATAAACCCATTTTGAATTTGATGCCAGCAACACATTTCAAAAAGTTTGGGACCTCTGCTCTTAACAACCCTCGGTAAAGATTTGGGAACTGAGGAGACCAATTGCTGTAGTTTTGAAAGTAAAATGTTTTCCTAATCTTGCTTGATATAGGATTTCAGCTGCTCAACAGTTCGGGGTCTCCTGTGTCAGATTTTTCAGTTCATAATACTCCCAATGTTTTCAATGGGTGACAGGTCTGGACTGCAGGCAGGCCAGTTTAGCACCCAGACTCTTTTTCTACGGAGCCATGCTGTTGTAATACGTGCAGAATGTTGTTTGGCATTTTCTTGCTGAAATAAGCAAGGCCTTCCCTGAAAAAGACATTGTCTGGATGGCAGCATTTCTTGCTCCATAACATGTGTATATTGTTCAGCATTAATGGCGCCTTCACAGATGTGCAAGTCACCCATGCCATGTGCACTAATGCACCCCCATACCATCACGGATGTTGGCTTTTGAACTGTGTGCTGATAACAAGCCGGATGGTCCATTTCCTTTTTAGCCCGAAGGACGGGGCATCCATGATTCCCAAAAATAATTTCAAATTTTGATTTGTCAGACCACAGTACAGTTTTCCACTTCACCTCAGTCCATCTTAATTGAGCTTGGGCCCAGAGAATGTGGCGGCATTTCTGGATCTTGTTTATATCTGGCTTCTTTGCATGGTAGACTTTTAACTTGCATTTGTGAATGCAGTGACAAACTGTGTTCACAGACAATGGTTTTCAGATGTGTTCCTGAGCCCATGTAGTGATGTCCACTACAGAATCATAGCTTTTATACCCAATCATGTTACTGACCTGTTGCCAATTAACCAATGTAGTTGTGAGATGTTGCACCAGGTTCTTTTGTTGAATTACACAACATTTCTAGTCTTTTGTTGCCCCTGTCCCAGCTTTTTTGAAACATGTTGCTGGCATCAAATTCAAAGTGGGTATGTATTTTTCAAGGAACAATAACATTTTTCAGTTTCAACTTTTAATATGTTGGCTTTTTACTATTTTCTATTGAATATAGGGTTTAAATGGTTTGCACATCTTTGCATTCTGTTTCTATTTTTATTTTACACAGCGTCCCAACTTTTTTGGAAATGGGGTTGTATGTATAACCCCCCCAAAAAAGGCTCAAAGCAAGGAATCAGTCAGCAGACATTCTAAAGTGTACTTAAAACCCATAGTGTAAAAGACAAATATTGTACAAAAGCAACCCAACCCTGATTAGCTGCAGAAACAAGTTACCATAATATACATAAATGACTGAGAGCTCCACTCTAAGATGATCTAATGGTGCATTCAGGTCTGGGAGTATGTGATGTGTGGCTACATGCCGGTCAGCTCACCTTATCTTTGATGTAATGACAGTAGAAAAATATGTAGAGTAACTGTAGACAGGCTCCTATGACGTTGACCAGGACAAGAGTTCCATCACTCTTTAGTATGCCATAATACAGCCAGCCCATGTTACTATGGAGATGGATTGATACATTTTGTTTACAAGCATTTAAACTTAACACACAGGGTTTGAGCAGTGATGTCATTCGCATGCAGGCAGCCATGCAGACCCATGCATGACGCGCGCACACACACACACACACACACACACACACACACACACACACACACCACACACACACCACACACACACCACACCACACACCACACCACACACCACACCACACACCACACCACACCACACACCACACACACACCACACACACACCACACACACACACAGCTTACTTGAGGCAGGTGGTGATGAAGGGGAGGAATTGGACATTTTCTGCACTTTTAGAGGCTCTCATCTTTTTCAGGTCCGTCCTGACAGAAACCAAACACACACACATGCTTGCTTGCACAAATGGACAACTGAAGAATGCAACGAAATAGTTAACATTATTTGACCTGACCATATTATGTTTAATGGCCTCAAGAATCCATCATATTCAGGTTGGGCTTTTTAGCAAACATCTTTATTGGAAATACATCTGGTTTCAAACTCAATTCATTCATGATCTAACCCCCAAAACGTTAGCGATGTTGACAATAAAATAGATAACTACCCAGTTAGCTAGTTTTCCTGAAAATCAGAAAGCTGTCAAACTTACAGTCCAGTCGAGAACATCCCGACTGTAAATACGATGCACGCGCATGATAGAAACTGCAAAAACTCCATAGAACAGAAGTTTAAATGTTACCTCGATCGGTATTAATCTATATCTTTAATGTTATATCGTAATAAATATAAAACAGTTATCAAAACGTGTCAACCGTTAGTATAGTCAACGCTGACGTCTTTTTAACTACACAGTATTTCCGTATGTGTAATCAACAATCTGAAATAATTCTGCTTTCTGATTGGCACATGGAGATGAGGGGAGGGAGAGATTTCTACCAATGGTAGGATGGTTGAAATGAGGCTGTGCAGAGTCGCTGGTAGATAAAGCGCAGACTTAGCTACAGATCTGGGACCAGCCATTAAGAGAAAATGCTGAACGCACCGTGTAGTTAAAGTGTCATGAGGCCGCTCTCAGTGTTGCCAGATGGAGAGGTTTCTATGGAGTTAGATGTCTCCATATTCGTAAATATATCTAGAAAATCCGTGCGTATATTCATCACAACTCACAAATAAAAATAGAATTTGGTTCATGACAAAAAATTATAATTATAGTAATAAAAGCAATATTAACTATACAGTATATTTATATTAAGGTCTCCTCTCTGAGAAATAATCCTTAGTTCCTGATGACTTGGAGACAGATTATTTTAGGAGTTCAGTGACAGGCCTTAATTTGGTAGTGGTGGCAAACAGGATGGTTGTTAAAACACGTTACTGAAAACAGCAGGACAGAGAAGCAGGGTAATGTCACATGATTGATGGATCTTTTTTGTGTAATTAAGTAACAGTATCAATCAATATAATCAATAGTAAGAACACTGAGATTCAGGTAGTGTAGAAGTCAGAAGAGATCACTGCAGTATATTTCATGCATTTAGTAACTTTAACACTTTGAATATTAAGGAATGCCATTCTAAATACAGTTGTGCTCATAAGTTTGCATACTCTGGCAGAAATTGTGAAATTTTGGCATTGATTTTGAAAATATGACTGATCATGCAAAAAAATAAGTTTGCATACCCTTGCAGAATTAATAAAACATGTACTATTTGTAAAGAAAACATGAGTGAGCAGGCAAAACACGTCTTTTATTTCTTATGGGATTCATATTCAGCTGTAGGTCATAACAGAATGGCAAAATCATTAAAAAAACATGGCAACGAAGAAAAAATTTACTGACCCTGTTCAAAAGTCTGCATACTCTTAGTTCTTAATACTGTGTATTGCCCCCTTTAGCATCAATGACAGGGTGCAGTCTTTTGTAATAGTTGTCCATGAGGCCCCGAATTCTTGCAGGTGGTATAGCTACTCATTCGTCTTGGCAAAATGCCTCCAGGTAATGCAAAGTCTTTGGTCTTCTTGCATGAACCGCACGTTTGAGATCTCCCCAGAGTGGCTCGATGATATTAAGGTCAGGAACCCGTGATGGCCACTCTAGAACCTTCACTTTTTTCTGCTGTAACCACCGGAGGGTCAACTTGGCCTTGTGCTTAGGGTCATTGTCGTGCTGGAAAGTCTAAGAACGTCCCATGCGCAGCTTTCGTGCAGAAGAATGCAAATTGTCTGCCAGTATTTTCTGATAACATGCTGCATTCATCTTGCCATCAATTTTCACAAGATTCCCTGTGCCTTTACAGCTCACACACCCCCAAATCATCAGAGATCCACCACCATGCTTCACAGTGGGGATGGTATTCTGTTCACTATAAGCCTTGTTGACCCCTCTCCAAACATAGCGCTTATGGTTTTGACCATAAAGCTCTATTTTGGCCTCGTCACTCCAAATTACAGTGAACCAGGCTTTTTTGTGGAATTAGCACAGTAATGGCTTCTTTCTGGCAACTAGACCAGGCAGATAATTTTTGCTCAATTATCGTCGTATTGTGCTCCTTGAAACAACAGAGCAGCCTGTATTTCTCCTGAGGCTACCTGTGGGTTGTTCTTTGTATCCTGAACAATTCTTCTGGCAGTTTTGGCTGAAATCCTTCTTGGTCTACCTGAACTTGGCTTGGTATCAAAAGATCACTGAATTTTCTACTTCTTAATAAGTGATTGAAAAGTCCTGACTGGCATTTGCAAGGCTTTTGATATCTTTTTATATCCTTTTCCATCTTTATAAATTTCGATTACCTTGTTACGCAGGTCTTTTGACAGTTCTTTTCTGCTCCCCATGACTCAGTAACTAGCCTGCTCAGTGCATCCATGTGAGAGCTAACAAACTCATTGACAATTTATACACCGACACTAACTGCAATTTAAAAAGCCACAGGTGTGGGAAATTCACCTTTAAATGCCATTTTCACCTGTGAGTGTCACCTTCGTCTGTGCGTCTGTAACAAGGTCAACTGGGTATGTAAACTTTTGATCAGGGCCATTTGGGTGATTTCTGTTATCATTATGATTTAAAAAGGAGCCAAACAACTATTTGATAATAAATGGCTTCATGTGATCACTGTCCTTAAATAATAGACAGTTTTTTTGCATGATCAGTTATATTTTCAAAATCAATGCCAAAATTTCACAATTTCTGCCAGGGTATGCAAACTTATGAGCACAACTGTAGCTACCTGGTCAGTAACCTCATCCTGCAACTAAAAGTATAGCTAGATATTAGCTAACGTTTAGTTGCAAAATGTTCAATTGCATGACAGAAAAATTAATTACATCGACATGTATTCGAGATTGGCGAAAACAAATTCCTCGTCTACAATGACTTGTGTATGATCACTACGGTTATTACCATCCCTGGGTATTTTGAATTTGTTCCTTGCTATCATCAAAGTTGTTAAAGGGATAGTTCGACCTACATTCATATTTGGGCAAAATTCTGCTTACCCTGAGTTGTTCTTGAAAACCCATCGAGTCATTTTTCACAACAAGCCATCATTTACCTCTGTCCCAGCCTGAAATTGGAATTATTTGCAATGTCCAAATTCATGAATTTAAACTGTGTGTTCCATGCCTAATGCTAATTCAGTTATCCGTCGTAGTAGCATAGATTCTTTTGACTGCATAATGACGAAACAGTCGGTGGAATTTGGTGACTTGAAACTGACACTATGTAGCAGTATCTCTACATCAAGTAAAATTCTGCGTGCAGTATGTGTGAATGTACTAGGTGAATAAAGACAATTCTGATTCTGACCTATATGTAGATTACACTGCTATGTATGCTATATGTAGATTACACTGCTATGTATGCTGTTGACCCCCACAGGTAGCTGGGGACATTCTTGGCTTTAGAAGAATGTCCCCACCTACATATTGTTGCCTTGCAGAAAGCCTTTGCTGAACTCAAATTGGTACTGAATGGAGGTAAAACCAAATATGTTGCTGTCAGTTTTCTAGTTCAGGAAACGTGTACCTGATTTATGTATGTCCCAATAATTATCAAGTCCATGCTTATATATTTGGGCATCTGGATTGATGAACATCTGTCAAAAAACATCTTAGGTTAATGTTTATTTAGACTACATACATTTTTGTGAACACTATTTCATTTAAATAACATTAAAATATTTGACACAAATTTGCATATTATAGGTGGGTGGCTCTATTTTCCGCCGCCTCTCACAGCAGCTTTGCCCTACACTGCCCCGCACACAGATCGCGTGACTCCAGTGAAAATTAATGGGAGGCAAAATGCCTAGTGGACACGACCTGTAAGGCGAAACACATGCAAACCGAGCGCTTTGGCCAGACCACTGGTGTATAAACTCACTGGCATTGTTGTTTATCTGATAACTAACATGGCGCCCTCCAACAAACAAGTGTTGTTGTTGGTGATTGTACAATTGTTTTGGTGCCAGTGTGAGATGTTTTAGATGCTTCCTCAGAAAAAACATTCTGATTTTGTTTATGGAGCTGGAAGGACTTACAGAACAAGAATTCCATAGTCACCACTCATTCCACTCCAATACACACCAAGCTACACGTCGACTTTAGATCTCAATAGCTGTCTGGAGTACGGGTCAAAAAAGTGTTCCACGTTACCGCGGAAGGTTAAGTGTGACAGTTGCCATTTTCACTCGTTTACACTATAAAAAATGTATCTCTGGCATCAAGTCTCACTCATCTAAATAAAACTATTGTAGAGTCAATACACCATTAGTTACAAAATTGGTTCAAATCACATCACTCCAATATGTATCAGAAAGATGTTTTGCTCTCTTTAGCAGTTGATCTATGTTCCTAGATAGGGCTGGAGGCTGACACGGTTAAAGGTGGATATGATTCACGGGGTCCTGACTTGGAAGGGCCTACTGATCATATTAATATCAATGTGGTCTATGAGTGGTTCCAGCATATATAATTTCCTGGCGACGGCCCTGTTCCTAGATCTTTGCATTTCACACTTTCCAAGTAGTGCTACTTATGTGGGCACCCCTTTAGTCCAACATGCCAATGGATGTGGAGTGTTCCCATGAGCCATAGAGATCAAAGTGAGTGAATGGGAAAGAGAGAAGATAAAAAAAGAATAAAAGGACAATGGAGAGTGTGAGGCAGAGAGCGAGAGTTTTAGGGCAAGAGTGACACACACCCAGGTGTCAGTTTGCTCGTGGTCTTCGTTCACCCTTCTCATCCTGAAGGGGCTGTGATGTCCTGGCCAGGGCAAACTAACCTGCCCAGGATGAAAGTCGGAAAAGGCCTAAGCATGGGAAGATGGGGAAAAAGGACAGTAAAGACCTGAAAGGGGAAGTTGGAGAGAGGGTGAGACTTTTTCAGAGGGCTTGGAGGATAAATGGACATTGTCAACAATCAACACCTATCTTTTCTTCAACGTGTCAGAACGGCTAGTGAACGTCTAATCTCCAAACGTAAATTCTGTCAAAAGTAACACAACCTATCAATGTATTTGCTGTTAGCTTGAAAATGCAGAATTTGGACACAATAAAGAACAGTCTTTATTTAGCATATCACTTTTTTTTTATTTAAGTTTTTTCACATTATAAACAAATGTAGTTACTTTCATATAAATTTCTTTATGTACAAATTTTACATCCAACATAAAAACCCCGACAAAGGATTTGAACAAGAAAACAAAACAACAAAACGAAATAGCAATAAGGTTTGTCTGTACAGTATAGTGTGTATTTAAAGGAGTTCTACTCTTACATGTCATACCTGTAAACATCATAATTACCAGTGTACCAGTCACATTGTCTGTGTGATATGTGTTCTAGTCCAGAATGAGATGACAATCAGTAAGGAAGCACAGCTCCCAGCCACCACTTAAGCACAACACCCTCTAAGGATCATCTCACATTGTCTCTTTGCTCTCCTCCTTACCCTCAACTCACATCACTTTCTCGTCTGTAAAAGCTACAAAATAAAGGCGCACAAAAGCAATGGAGCAATGATAATAATTGTTCATATGAGGCTGCTGTACCATCAGAATGACATAGCATGTGGATATGTAAATATCTATCTGTGGATTATGTATCGACAACACGTTGCTGTATGTGTATGTTTTGTTCTGGTATGTATATCTGTGCTTTAGATTAAGTATCTCTGTCACATCGTTGGGTTTTGTACAGTGAAACGTGAAGAACAAATATCCCCATAGCTTCTGCACTACAATACATAGACCCTGTTAGGAGGGGATTCTGCTACATTACATCTATACAGTACATTATGAATATTCTCTACATGTAGAGGAGGAAATATGACACTGGCAGTGTGAGAGGACTGTTTAAATTCGAACACAAAATATTTACCCAGTTTACATATTACTGTTGGAATAATTAAATTCAGGGAAATCGTGAAACATTAATCCCTTTGTCACTTATTTAAAAATGTTAAGTACATCACCTTTCAAGTTATATTTCTGTTCCATTTTCTGTTGGGTGTCCAAAAGTGTCCAAACAGATCAAATAAAGTTAAAGGATAAAAAGAAAAAAGCATCTCTCATTTAGAAAAGAGTAGAAAAGAAAAATAAATCCAAAATACACTTGAAAGTCGCCGTTTATGGAACGATCCACGTTCCAATCACTTGTGTATACACACGCACAAACTCACACACACACGCACGCACACACACACACACACACAAACAAACACACTGGCAGGTCAGTCCATTTGCATATATAAAAAATCTCTCAGAATCTCTGAGCCAATGACCAGCATTGGCTTGACAGTGTCTATTTTGATGCTGGGTCCAGTGTCACTCAGTCTTAGTGTAGTAACAGGATAAGTAAGATGGGGAACAGGGTGAAGAAGACGGACAGGGAGACCAGCTGAACTCCTGAGCTCCCCACACTCATCTGGAGTTTAGGCTCCATCACAGCAGGGTCATCTGGAGAAAGAAAGAGGCAAATGAGGCTCAGAAACAATTGGAACTCTTCTGTATTTCCAATATGCTTTCATATGGAGTGTATGATGTACTTTCTCTGTTGTCAGGATGGACAAATTGGTGACGTACCTGCTGGAAGCCTGTTGGAAGGATTGTGCACTCCTCCTGCTTCGCCAATCTTTCCCTTCCCTCCATCTACTGCCCTCTCCATCTCTTCATCTTTCCCCTTGTCAGCCTTGACCTTCCGAGAGCCTGTGGAGGGTAACAGGTCATTGGTTAGGACTTGACCAATCAAAACACACTAGGAGATATCTGCATTGGGAATACTAAGACTAGCCACTGGTACAGAAGCAAATACTAGAGAATACTGGCATAGGAAAACCGTTTAAAAGCCAAAGTTAACAGAATATATGATAGCATAGAAAACCCCTTCAGGTTAAAACTAACAGCATCTAATGTTAACATAAGAAACCCCTTTCAGGTTGAAGTGAATATAAGTTATGGTAGCGTAGTGAAACTCTTTCAGGGTTGATGCTAACAGAACTTAATGTGAACATAGTTAAAATATTTCAGGTCAAAGCTCATTGTACACCAGAGCCGAGGAATGCATAAATATTAACCATCAAGTTGTTTTTCCACTCCCCACCAACTACACCCCACAGGGAGAGATTACTCAGTGGCCTGGTGGTATGGAGTGAGATGGAACTGACAGAACTCTCTATCTCCTGCTTGGCTTTGCCAACCTCCTAACTAGATTCTGCCCACTCTGAAATCTTTGCTAACAGTCTAGGAACAAAGAAAGGTGAAGGGTGCTCACCATGAGGTCCTACCACTTCCACTTTCAGCCTCAGACACTCCTGGCCATGGTGATGAAGTGGCTTAGCTGGAGAGAGAAGAAAGGAAGGTTACAGTAAGTAAAAATACCCATGCTTTGGGACAGAATTAGAGTAGTCTATAGACTGAAATATTATGAGTAATAAAACCCATAAGACCTTGCTGCACAGCTGGAAACATGTCTCTTTAGGTTCTTACACCAATCATTTCTTCCATAGGGATTTTATTGATTCACTTTAAATAAGGTCTTTGTTTCGTGGAGAGATTATGACTGGTCGACTATTTCAGTCTACAGTGTAGTTTAGTGGAAGCAGATAGTAGTGGTATCAGTAAATGTGTAGTAGCACCATAATATTGATATACTTACAGATATAATAGTAAGTCTCTCCCTGTCTGAACTCCTTGCCCAGGGTAAACGGGGTGAATCGTTGGAACTTCTCAGAGAAACGCTCAGCAGCGTGGGTAGCAAAGGGTCTGGAGCACTCCCAACGCAGCTGGTCAAAAGAGTGGGGTTTACACACGTCGTAGTCCTCACTCTCCACCATGTACAGCACATACCGCTCGGCCTCCTGGGAGGGGAGCTCCCCGCGTGCGTAGTGAGGACAGATGATGTCCAGGTAGTCGTTGATTTTTACTTCCACTGTGTAATCATCCTTAAAGAACCTAGAGAGGGGGAGAGAGAGAAGGAACACATTTGTTAGTGTCTTTTATCTTTAGATTCATTTAAGTAGATTCATTTAAATCTAGCTGGTAATGGTTGTGTCATCTGTGACTGACTGAAGGAGGTAACTTGATGACAGCATCATCACAGCCCATGCACGGCCAGTTACCAGTTCTTCCGGGTTACAGAGCTGAGCCCGTGTTTATGTGGGCTGCTTCTATCAGGTACAAACACGCAGGGAAAAACAGAGCTAATAGTAACGCCGCATGTACATATCATGACTAACACAAACATACACAGTGAAAATGAACATAAAATCTGGTAATATGACCCCGCCCAAACAGACTGTGTGCGTGCGTGTGTGTGTGTGTGTGTGATTGCGCAAGCATCCTGATGTGCGACTGGTGTAGACCTGCCACCATGACAATGAAAATTAGTGAGTAGCTAATCAGAAGTCACTGGTTTAACTTGTTAGAGGAATTTATTTAGACGCATACACACCACTACACATTTAAACTATTTCTGTCTGTTTTCAAGAGCAGTCCGCACATGGTGATTTAAGGGTAGAGTTTCACTGGCCACCTGTGTCAATGGAGACAAAATTCTGAGTGACAGTTTATCTCCTTCTGCCTCTGTGCCGCTTTCTCTTTCTGTCAGCACATCAAGACATTCGTCTCTGTCTCCAAAATCATTTGACTGGGTTAGTTCTAATCGCATATTGTTTCTCTTGTTGTCTCTCTCAGCACCTGTTGGTGTGTCAGAGAGTGTTGTTCTGTCTTGAGGCCTGGTGACTAATTCTCTGTCTTGCCTTACTTCTTTGAGGGAGGTAGAATGAAGTAAGTGGAGATAGTCTGTCCCTCTCTCTCCCTCCCTCTATTTCCGTGGTTTCTTTTCAGCTTCACCCTCTCTTGACTTTTATATGACCCTCTTTAAACTTTCCCTCCTTCCGTGCCTCCCTCAGTCTCAGCACTATATTTTAACTGCTGTTTTTGTCTATGTTGCTCTTCTGATGATGTTGTTGTCCTTGTCATTTTGCCTCCTTTGCCTGTCACCCCTCCAATGTGAAAGGACACAACAGTGTCTTTATAACACACGCAAACACACACACACAACCCATAAAGGAAACCCCAGAATGGTGAGTAAAGCACGTTTTGTAGGAAGGAAGGAAGGTGTGAGAGAGAGATGAGAGAAACATACTAGTGCGTATCAGGGAATCAAATTAAAACTGTTCTTTCCAGCTGTCCTCCAGGCCCATTAGGATTCAGCACACACACACACACACACACACACACACACACACACACACACACACACACACACACACACACACACACACACAC
>JACXGI010020034.1:0-11497 GCA_016801175.1 Esox masquinongy | reverse complement strand
TTTAAAGGTTGAGATCAGGTCTGCGTCTGTCACATTCATTGACAGATCAATTGACAGATTGCCTAATAATGGAGCTCTGTGACAGAAACCCTGCCTCCAGCAGTTTGTTTAGAAATTGTAATTACAATAAGGAGGCCTAAGTCTTGAGACTGTAGTGTACATGTTGGTATGTAAGGCAGGACCAATTCAGAGAGATATGTAGCAGTAAGTCCATGTAATGTAGGTTAAAAGTAAAACCTTAAAATCAGCCCTAGCCTTAAGACAGCCAGTGTAAATAGGCGAGTACTGTAGTAATGTGATAAATTTTCTTGTTTAAGTTAAGATTCAAGCAGCCGTGTTTAGCATTAATTTAAGTTTATTTATTGTCTTAACAAGGTACATGGATAGAATACCATTGAACAGACTAATTGTGAAGTAACAAATGTAAGGATACACTTCTTTTGACAAAAGTCTCAGATTTTTGCAATGTTGGGTACTGACCATACAACCTTCAAGGTTCATCTTTACATCTGACAGCAAATCTTTTTGTTTCTTGGGACCTGAAAAGTTAGCATTTAATTTTTTTCTGAGTAAAAATGTTCTGTCATCCCGTTCCTTATGTCTGAAACACAAGTCTCCAGGCAGGCTAGTATCTACCATTAAGGACACAGAGTTCATGTCCTCTGAATGTTTTTTAATAGAAAACAAATAGATTTTTTTCTGCGCAGATGACAGGTTGACAGTAAGCATTGGTGAACCTGCGTAGCCTTGAAATTATGTTGCACTTAAATTCCAAGAGTGTGACTCTGCCGTGAGTCTTGGGAAAATAGTTCTCTTACAAAAATATAAAACATGTTTTTTCCACTAATTTATAGTGATATGTCTGAAATAATTGACATATTTTACTAGAGAGCACTTCAGTTCTGTATATAAAGCAATTTCCTGTGCTTCTGATGATGCATTTTCAATGGTTGAAATGAAGGTGCAATTAGGGCCATGACCAGATTTCACTCTGATTTCAACGTTGAGGGACATCCATTGCTCAGTGGGTAGGCACTCCCATTCAGAGCAATTAACAGAAGCATTTAGTGGCAAGTACAGTTGTGCTCCAAAGTTTGCATACCCTTGGAGAACTGTGAATACATGTACCATTTGTAAAGAAAACATGAGTAAGCAGGCAAAACACATGCCTTTTATTTCTTACGGGATTCACATTCAACTGTAGATCATAACAGAATGACACAATCATTAAACAAAACATGGCAACAAAGAAAAAAATGAACTGACTCCTGTTCAAAAGTCTGCATACCCTTAGTTGTTAAAACTGTGTATTGCCCCCTTTAGCATCAATGACAGCGTGCAGTCTTTTGTAATAGTTGTCTATGAGTCCCCAAATTCTTGCAGGTGGTATAGCTGCCCATTCATCTTGGCAAAATGCCTCCAGGTCATGCAAAGTCTTTGTTCGTCTTGCATGAACCGAACGTTTCAGATCTCCTCAGAGTAGCTCGGTGATATTAAGGTCAGGGGACCGTGATGGCCACTCCAGAACCTTTACCATTTTCTGCTGTAACCACTGGAGAGTCAACTTGGCCTTGTGCTTAGGTTCATTGTCGTGCTGGAA
This sequence comes from Esox masquinongy, assembly GCA_016801175.1. Lineage (NCBI taxonomy): Eukaryota > Metazoa > Chordata > Actinopteri > Esociformes > Esocidae > Esox > Esox masquinongy. The sequence continues at coordinate 9,897 of JACXGI010020034.1, read as the reverse complement.
AGTCCAATAGCGTCCCATGCGCAGCTTTCATGCAGAAGAATACAAATTGTCTGCTAGTATTTTCTGATAACATGCTGCATTCATCTTGCCAATAATTTTCACAAGATTCCCCGTGCATTTAGAGCTCACACCCCCCCAAAACACCATGCTTCACAGTGGGGATGGTATTCTGTTCACTATAGGCCTTGCTGACCCCTCTCCAAACATAGCGCTTATGGTTGTGACCAAAAAGCTCTATTTTGGTCTGGTCACTCCAAATTACAGTATGCCAGAAGCTATGAGGTGTGTCAAGGTGTTGTCGGGCATATTTTAACCAAGTTTTTTGTGGCATTGGCGCAGTAAAACTTCTTTCTGGCAACTCGACCATGCAGCTTATTTTTGTTCAAGTGTCATCGTATTGTGCTCCTTGAAACAACCACACTGTCCTTTTCCAGAGCAGCCTGTGTTTCTACTGTGGTTACCTGTAGGTTTTTATTTGTATCCCGAACAATTCCTCTGGCAATTTTCTCTGAAATCTTTCATGGTCTACCTGACCTTGGCTTGATATCAAGAGATCCCCGAATTTTCCACTTCTTAATAAGTGATTGAACAGTACTGACTGGCATTTGCAAGGCTTTGGATATCTTTTTATATCCTTTTCCATCTTTACTAAGTTCCATTACCTTGTTACGCAAGTCTTTTGACAGTTCTTTTCTTCTCCCCATGGCTTAGTATCTATGGCTTAGTATCTAGCCTGCTCAGTGCATTTATACATAGACGATAATTGCAATTTAAAATGCCACAGGTGTGGGAAATTCACCATTAATTGCCATTTTAACCTGTGTGTGTCACTTTGTGTGTCTGTAACAAGGCCAAACATTCAACGGTATGTTAACTTTTGATCAGGGCCATTTGGGTGATTTCTGTTATCATGTGATTTAAAAAGGAGCTAAACAACTATGTGATAATACATGGCTTCATATGATCACTATCCTTAAATAAAAGATAGTTTTTTGCATGATCTATCACATTTTCCAAATCAATGCCAAAATTTCACAATTTCTGCCAGGGTATGCAAACATATGAGCACACCAGTACCTTGCTCAAGGGCATTTTGTATCTTGTCAGCTGGTAATTTGAACCAGCAAACTTTTGGTTATTAGGCCAACACTAAACATCTGGCTACTCCCCAGTCTCCCTCTACAAGTGACAATATGACCAAAGATCTAGTTTCACAGGTTGACGTATCAACAGTCTCAAACTCGCCCCATTGAAGTGCACCCAGATCTGCTGTCCCAGTACCTGTTCCAATTTCGTTATTTCCCATTTCTCCTGTGGTATTCTGCAGCATCATAGCGCTAAACAAATACACAAAGACAGACATGGCCACTGATGGGAAGGTGACATGTTTATGACTATTTTACAATGATTTCACAATATAGCTGTAAGAGATACTGGGAGTCTCAAGTAAAATCCTGAAGTCTCTCACCCACTGCAGTTTCAAATATTAAGCTGTACATAAACATAACGGAACCTACATACTTTATACAGATTGGTGGTTATGTGCTGTGCATTATACAGCAGTCACACATTCAAAGGTCCCTGTAGACCAGCTGGCGGGTCATCAGACAGTCCACCATAATGAAAAGCAGTATACAGTATCTGTATCAGTACAGTACTGAAATATAGTTTAAATATAGTTGATTATTAAGATGAGAGGTGAACCAAAATGTAGTGTGTTTCAAACAGTTACTCTTAACAATTTGTCACTCCTGTAGTGCAAACATTTTGTTTTCATCAATTTACAGCATAATTAATACCACAGAGTTTTAGTACAGGCTGTGTGTATCAGTTCCCACTGTGGGTTCCAGAGCTTTGATAACAGGCACAGTAGTAGGTGGCAGAATGGGACTCATCAACTGACTGGATCTTCAGCTTAGTGGATTTACTGGATTCTCTCCAAGTGAAGGCTTCACCATCTTTCTTCTGGTACCAGTGTATGTTGTTATTCCAACATACACCAGTAACTTTGCAGCTGATGGAGGCACTTTGCCCTTTTCTCCTAGTCTCTGATATCTGGTCCTGGTACAGATTCTGTCCTGAAACAGACACTGAAAAGACAAATGCATCACTAGAATACTCACAGCAGAGTTACTATATTTGTATATTTGGAGACAGGTTGGATAAAGCACTTACCCAGAAGAAGGGCGTATATTATTATACCACAATCCATGTTCAGTGAATTTGTTGTTAGGTAGCCAGTTCATCAAAATTACTAACTTAAATTCTCATTATATATATACATATATTTATATTAAACCACTGACCCAAAGGGCAAAGGATCAATAAGTATTAAGAGGTATGTGTGGGTTAGATGTCTTCATCACATCTAACATCCACACCATGAAGTTAAATAAAATATTATGTCTCTGAAACCTGGTGTATTTTATGAGATGGGAGGTGAAACACTAGCCAGGGTGTGTAGTCACAAACAGTTACACTGACTGTCATTTCCTGTGGTGCAGGAGCAGTCAAATGAATTCACATCTTGACCCAGAGTTTTAGTACTGGCTGTGGATCAGTTCTCACTGTGGGTTCCAGAGCTTAGATAACAGGCACAGTAGTAGGTGGCAGAATGGGACTCTTTAACTGACTGGATCTTCAGGTCACACTGGTTCTCCTTCCTCGAGGCTGAGAAGTCATCTTTCTGTGGATGGTTGTAACTTGCATCGACTGCGCCGTCATTCTTTTTGATGTTGAGAATCACAGTAAACGGTTCTCCCTCCTTTTTCTGGTACCAGTAGATATACAAGCCACACTGATCAGTGTTTTTACAGCTGAAGGAGACACTCTGATCCTGTGTTCTAGTAAATGAAATCTCCTGATCCAATCTCTGACCTGAGACTAAGACTGCAATGACAAAATGTAAACAAACATTGAGATTTATTTTCCCAGAAATAAAAAGCAATTATGTTTCTACAACCTTTGCATCAATCATATATTTTAAGTAGAACATGACCAAGGGTGTACAGTAGAAACTATTTTTAGGTGATGGACACTCACATAAATGAATTAAGAAAACGATGACAACCAAGCCTAGAGACATTTTTATGTATTCTCTGTTAAACCTGAAGATGATTGTGTTCAGTTGGAGCTGAGCTAAAGATGTGAGATGAAACAGTCCCTTTGGTATTGTGACCACTCCTCAAATATGATGTCATTTCCTGTAGTTCTTGTCAACGGCTGTTTACCCATTACAATGTTTACTACTTTTTCATACCAAAGTGTTAAGTTTCACAGAATAAAAAGACATTTAAGAATATTTTGGACAGGACATAATCCCATTGCACTCTCTCCCAATCCAATACTTGTGGGAAGTAGTGAACATATTATGGGATGCATTAATAGGACACGCCCATTCACTGTCTGAGTTGAACAATTGTACAATTCTCTTTCTACAAAATGTATCAATACCACTTAGCTATGTGACACATTCCAGGTATATCCGTGAATACCAACTTGGGGCATGAAAATCAATCAAACTCCATAAAGAATTTCTTAATTTGAAAAAATACAACTTAAGTAGCTAATCAATGACATTGAATAACGACGCCCACACACAGAAGATACTGCTATGGTTCAATGACTGCTCACCACACTTTCCATATTTGTCACTTCCTTAAAATATCTATAATGAAGCGGTATCTCTGACGAGCTCTTCGATTACAGTCTAACTTGAGCCAGCCACTCTATAATCCAAAAGAGAAACTAACCAACAGTTAGAATGCAAAGTGAACATCTCAAGTTAAGCTCTTCAATCAATCAATCAATCAAATTTATTTATAATGCCGTTTTTACATCAGCAGTTGTCACAAAGTGCTTTTAGAAAAAACCCTGCCTTAAACCTTAAGGAGCAAACAACAGTAGTGTTGAATTTCAGTGGCTGGGAAAAACTCCCTAGCCACTGAAACTCCCGAAATTTAGGAAGAAACCTAGAGAGGAACCAGGCTCAGAGGGGTGACCAGTCCTCTTTTGGCTGTGCCTGGTGAACATATTAAGAGTACAAATTGTAATAATTAATAAATACATGTGGGCTGAGTCCAGAGTCTATTTAAACTTAGGCCAGGTCGGAAGCATGACCAGATGGACAAGGACAGGGACAACACGGGGGAGGGGGGAGGTCTCAGCACAGTGGCAGCTGAAATCGTCAGGTATCGTCTTGATCTGCAACACAACCAGTAGGACTTTTGACAGGGACAGCAACGGGTCTTTCAAGCCTGGTACTCCTCAGGTGTGGGTCAGGACCTCATGTCCTCCTAAGTTTAAAACGGCAGGAGAGAGGGAAAATTTAGAAAATGCATTCCTTAGATCTACAAGGATTTATAGTGGAGAAGGAGAAACTGACCCTACTCTCCCAGCACAATAATATAGCAGCGTAAGACCTTGAGGCTGAGACAGGGGGGTCTGGTGACACTGTGGCCCTATCCGGGGGAGGCCCCGGACAGGGCCCAACAGGCAGGAAATCAATCCACCCACTTTGCCAAGCATCAACCAAAGGGACACCCACCAACCGCAACCACCCTGAATGAGAGCCGAGTATTGCCAGCAGAGTACAGCCCAATTGCACAAGTGCGCAACAGAGAGACAACAACAAGCCAGTGACTCCGCCCCCGAATGGCATTGGAGGGAGGGCATCCCAGTGGCGATGAGAGCCCACCTGGCAAGACAGCAAGGGTGGACAGTATCAAGCCTTTCTGGTCACCTTCACGCCCCTGGGCGAGACTACACTTAATCATAGACCATGCTGTAGAGATGAGTCTTTAGTAGACATATGAAGGTTTGCACTGAGTCTGCATTTCTAACCTTAATTGGCAAATCATTCCACAGTAGTGGAGCTCTATGAGAGAAGGCCCTGCCTTTGGCTGTTTGTTTAGAAATTCTAGGTACAATTAAAAGGCCTGCATCTTGCGATCTAAGGTTAGGTGTAGGTATGTATGGCTGGATCATTTCAGTGAGGTAAGTAGGAGCAAGTCCATGTATTGATTTATAGGTTAACAATAAAACCTTAAAATCAGCCCTAACCCTAACAGGCAGCCAGTGTAAAGAGGCTAATACTGGAGTAATGTGTTAAAAATGTTTTGTTCTAGTTAGGATTCTACCAGCCGTGTGCAGCACTAATTGAAGTTTATTTATTGATTTATCAGGGTAACCGGAAAGAAGAGCATTGCAGTAATCTAATCTAGAAGTAACAAAAGCGTGGATTAGTTTTTCTGCATCAGTTTTTGATAGAAAGTTTTTGATTTTTGCAATGTTTTGTAGATGAAAATAAGCAACTCTTGAGACATATTTTATATGTTCATCAAAGGAGAGGTCAGGGTCAAGGGTAACACCGAGGTTTCTTACAGTTTTTTGGGATACGACCATGCAGCCGTCGAGGTTCACAGTGAGATCTGCCAACAAAGCTCTTTGTTTCTTGGGTCCTAAAATGAGGACTTCCTATGACATCAGCCAAGAAACAATTTTATGCACAGAACACGTGTGAAAGGACAGTAAGGTTGGTATACTGTGATGTATGTGGCTGATCGTCAGTGATCGGGGCTGTCCAATGGCCCCCGGGTTGTTTGGAACATCACAACCTACAGACAAATACTACAGTCATCAGCCTTGTACCGTAAATTATGGTCTGGTCTTTCCCAGTAAGATTGTCTGGCCCACTGTGTACTAACGACTGGACCAGGAAATGTACAGTGATGGAAAAAATTATTTGATCCCTTGCTGATTTTGTGCGTTTACCCACTGACAAAGAAATGATCAGTCTATACTTTTAATAGTAGGTGTATTTGAAAAGTGAGAGACAGAATAACAAGAAAAAAATCCAGAAAAACGCATGTCAGAAATTTTATAAATTCATTTGCATTTTAATGAGGGAAATAAGTATTCGACCCATCTGCAAAACATGACTTAGTACTTGGTGGCAAAACCCTTGATGGCAATCACAGAGGTCAGACGTTTCTTGTAGTTGGCCACAAGGTTTGCACGCATCTCAGGAGGGATTTTGTCCCACTCCTCTTTGCAGATCTCCAAGTCATTAAGGTTTCGAGGCTGACGTTTGGCAACTCGAACCTTCAGCTCCCTCCACAGATTTTCTATGGGATTAAGGTCTGGAGACTGGCTAGACCACTCAAGGACCTTAATGTGCTTTTTCTTGAGCCTCATTGTTGCCTTGGCTGTGTGTTTTGCGTCATTATCATGCTAGAATACGCATCCACGACCCATTTTCAATGCCCAGGCTGAGGGAAGGAGGTTCTAACCCAAGATTTGACGGTATATGGCCCCGTCCATCATCCCTTTGATGCGGTGAAGTTGTCCTGTCCCCTTAGCAGAAAAACACCCCCAAAGAGCTCGATTTTGGTCTCATCTGACCACAACACTTTCACCCAGTTCTCCTCTGAATTATTCAGATGTTCACTGGCAAACTTCAGACGGGCCTGTACATGTGCTTTCTTGAGCAGGGTGACCTTGCGGGCGCTGCAGGATTTCAGTCCTTCACGGCATATTGTGTTACCAATTGTTTTCTTGTTTTGGAATATGATTGATTGATTGCTTCAGTGGACTGGAGCACTCCTTTTAAGAATGTGCTCCTAATCTCAACTAGTTACCCTATTTAAAAGACACCTGGGAGCCAGAAATCTTTCTGATTGAGAGGGGATCAAATACTTATTTCACTCATTAAAATGCATATCAATTTATAACATTTTTGACATGCGTTTTTCTGGATTTTTTTGTTGTCATTCTGTCTCTCACTGTTCAAATAAACCTACCATTAAAATTATAGACTGATCATTTCTTTGTCACTGGGCAAATGTACAAAATCAGCAGGGGATCAAATAATAGTTTTCCTCACTGTAATGATGTGTATAGAACAATTAGACACCGGTTATATTCTTGGTTGTAACGTTGGTTGTTTGTTTGTAGATGTGATGATGCAGGTGGGGAGTACGCGCTTTGGCTTTTCACTCAGTTAATCTATTAATTTGCAACATTACTCAGCAAATTAGCAAAAAAGGCATTTCATCAAAAATAAAAGTTTTAATGAAGTAAGTAATGCCTTGTTCTTCCCAGGGTCAGTGCAGGGTCTATCTAGACAGCTCAGCTAGGCTATAGGCTCTGCTGTCCCCAGATCAAAGTAATGTATTGAATGGTGCTTTGGTGCACACGACGCATCGAGAAAATGTTGTGGGAGTTGAGTACTCGATAGACTACACCGATTAATCAAATGCCTATCATGCCCAGAGTTTGCGGGCAAACGAAAGCCAAATGTGATGTAATGTAGTGATTAGTGGGGTTAAGCAGGTTCATATTGTAACTACAGTTTCACCTTTCATTGGAAAACCAAATAAACAGATGAACCACATTTTCCCACCACAGTTGAATCTGTCTCAACACCTGCATCTGAATGTTAAATTTGTGTAAAATTGATAATCAAATAAAGAGTGATCTTAATGCTCAGTTTCTGAAGTGATTCAATTAAAGAATTTTTTTCACAAATACAAATAGTGCATCTTGAAGCAAAGACATGGAAAGGTTTAGAATAGCCTTTTTTTTCTCTTATGGTGACATTCAACTCATACATACCAGCACAAAACAGCAAAACATGATAGAATTTTTTTTTGTAACTTTTCTTTAACTAAGCCCACTCTAAAATAATATGGTTATTATATGTCACTTTGGTATGATTCACAAGGGAAATATGATTCTTCATAAAAGCTGCATTCACGTAAAAAAACAAACAAAACTAAATTAAATTAATGTTAAATAAAGCACAATTCAAGGATTCCAGTCAGACTTTTTTGCTGAAAGAGCACTATGTAATTTCTTCATAGAAGCAAATATAAAGGTAGAATTTTCTATTATGCATGGTAAATTAATAAGTTATTAAAATATTTGATCAAATGAATTAATCATTTAAAAAGATTAGATTGGAATATGATATATGTTTAATGGTATTGGGAATACATATTTAACAATGAAATTTTATCTTTAAAGCAAATATTGGTTGAGATTTCTGTATAAATCAGGTTCAGATTTTGTTAAAATAATGTACTCACATTGAACGATATTTCATAAACCCTTTATTGTGTTAATCATTTAGGTACAACTGTTATGTTAGCTGGTCAAATTTGACCAAGGATGATTAATCACAACCATAAAAATGTACATCCAACTTCCAACAAAGTTTTCCATGTATAACCAACTCAATACTCATCTAAATGTACAGAAAGTACTTGTTTTTGAAATGTTGGCATCCATAGAGACGACATTAATCTTAAACATTAATATACCACACATTTTTCATCACAAAAACAATACATATATTTTTTTATTTCATCGACAAAATTAGCAAATATATAATTTGCCATCATGTTCCAAGCACTAGAATACGGTATTTTCTATGTTGCTTTGAAAAAGTATTTGCTCCCGGCCAAATCTATTCGCTGTTTTGAATATTTTTCATATTAAACAAGGTCAGATATTTTTCTGGGTCTTTTTTTATGCCCACATTGAACACCACATAAAGGTTACTGTCGGCTACATCATTTAAATCAAAAGTTATTTCTTCATGACAATTGTATAGGATCTGCTCTGCTGGTTTTTTTGTAGGGGACACTTATGCCTCAGACATTTGGCCATTCTGGGCATTTTGGGCAGTGTTCTGGAAATAGTATAGAGAAAAGGCAAATACTTCAAAAAATACAAGACTCAGTACAGCCCATTGTGTCTCTCTCCTGTTCAGGGTTAGACTACATGTCTTACAAGATGTTCTGCTGAGATCAGCATAACAAGGTGTCTAGAGTCCTTGAGATGTTAGCCATAGTATACTTATCTGCTGTAGGCACATCTTGTTCAGCGAGGACAGCAGAACCACACACACAATGGCCATATGCTAGAATATCCATTTAACATTGTAAAAAGCAACATGATTTCATTCTACTACGAAATTAGTACATTTTCCACCACAGCAGTAACTCAAAAAGACCACAGTGGTCCAAACATCTCCGAATGAGGTTTTAGAAATGGATTCAGGTTAATAAGATCAGTTGTCTTGACAGGAAGAGCCATGCAGAGGCTGGTTATACTGTCCTAGTGGGGGGGTACTAGGACAGTATATGACTAACAAGCAAACTAAATAGGAAATAGGCATATGGTGCAAGAAGAAGTTCCATCTGGATCATGCAGGTCTACAGTGGAAAGCCAGCTAGTGATTCCCCTGGCATCTGGATGGTGTTAGACATGACAGCGTGTAGTGTAATGTAAGACGTGTTTTGGAAGGTTTGTGAAGGTGCCGTGTTCTCTGGTGTCTCAACTCAGTGGGAAATCCTAATCTCACACCAATGGGCCTGTTTGCGTCCTGAAAAGAATGGACATACACAGTGGGGGCCAAGGTAGCCCCATCCACTCAGACGAACCAGGTGTGAGGATGGACAAATCAACAAATTAGAAATATGTCTTTCATTGGATTAACCTCACTGATGTTTGGTCTTTTAATATGTGTCTCATAAAGGGATCAACTCTCCGTTAGGTTTCAATGCTGTACATGTTATGTATCGTTTGTTACAGGTTAATGTTTACTGGATGAAGAATCCTACAAGACCAAGGGTATAGCTTTGGATGGTGCTACTTGAATATAATGTAAATGTGTGAATGACGATTTCTTTGTTTTCATTGTTTTAGCCAAGGTGAGGTGATCCTATAATAGATGCAATGGGGGAGTTTGGAATTCGTCTGTCTGGGTGGGATAAATAGGGAAGCTTGACTTGGTTGTTGGAGTCTATCTTTAATAACAGAAGCTCCTAGCATACCTTTGTGCTATAGTATCTTAAATACTTATGGTATTATTAGTAGACTTTTAGGCTAAGT
>JACXGI010020033.1:0-11500 GCA_016801175.1 Esox masquinongy | reverse complement strand
GTAACGTGACCCTTTTTATATTTTTGTTTTCTAAAGAAATGAACCATTTTATTATAGGTGTAGCTATTAGCTAGCCATCGACAGTAATCTTTGTACAAGAGTACACTTTAGTTCTGTTAATAAACGTTCTGTTGTCCACGTTATTTCAGGAAAAATGTAATGGCTGAGGTAAACATTGCATTCCCACTGTTTAAATAGCGTAATGGTTAAAGAGTGTGCCACACAGGAAATCGCAGATTGAAACCAGCCAGGGACAACAACATTCATTTTTCCTAATCACGGGCAAGCTGAACTAGGCTTGCATGGTTCCTTTTCTGGTTTCCAGTAACAAACAAATTTAAACATGTTATTAAAGATTGATATAGCCTGCATGGTCTGGCCTTAGTACCTTGAAACTACAAATTTGCCTATTTTCTGCCAAAAAATTGTTTTGCTGTTTTGAACACCCCTTGATTACCTACTAGACATTAGCATGTAATTCAGTGCATTTCTTTATTTTCTGTGAAGTTTAAACAAATGACTAATGATAATTTGACTTTCGCTCTCTGTCCGTGATGCTGAAATATGCGCCAATATAGACGAAAGTCATTTTCACGGCTCTCTAAATTGCGCTTTACATGCATTAGGCATTGTGAATGTGACAGAGAGTTAAAACAGTTTTCAATTGCAGAGTACAATAGGTCCTTAATGTCATGTCACGTTGCCATACCTTGGCTTTTGATTAAATAGCGCCCCTGAATGTACGTATGAGTCATAATTCATCGGGCAAATGCAGTTTATTTATAGTTGTGGTTTATACACAGTGCGACTTATAAACGGCGAATTACGGTACTTGTCCAGGCACTTGTCATCTTATGTCTGGAACTCACTTTTGGTGGGGCTTCCGCCATGTGCCGCAAACTCCTGCCACTCATTCAGAATGCAGCAGCCCATCTGGTGTTAAAACATCCCAAAATCTCAGATGTTACCCCGCATCTTTGGACTCTTCCCTGGCTTCGAGGTGAAACTTGAATCCGCTTGAAGGCTATGGTTCTTACCTATGTAACAACAAGAGGAGCTTCTCCCTTCAGGTAATGGTAAAACTCGAGCTACATTCCTACCCAGTTCCTGATCCACACTTTGTCCATTAAAACAAAATCAAATTGATCAGAAATACAGTGCAGACATTGTTAATGTTGTAAATGACTATTGAAGCAAAACTGGAAACTAGATAGAGGCAGACTAGACAAAAAAGGCCAGCATCCTGGAGCCGCCTCTTCACTGTTTTGCGGGTTCCATTAATGAAGTTGCCAGTTGAGGACCTGTAAGGCGTCTGTTTCTCAAACTAGGCACTCTAATGTATTTGTCCTCTTGCTCAGTTCTGCACCAGGGCCTTCCTCTTTCTATTCGGGTTAGAGACAGTTTGCGCTGTTCTGTGAAGGGAGTAGTACAGAACCTTGTATGAGATCTTCAGTTTCTTGACAATTTCTTGCATGGAATAGCCTTCATTTCTCAGAACAAGAATATCAATCAATCAATCAACTTTATTTATAAAGCCTTTTTTGCATCAGCAGTTGTCACAAAGTGCTTTTACAAAACACCAAGCCTGAAAGAATAGACTGGCAAGTTTCCAAAGAAAGTTATTTGTTTCTGGCCATACTGAGCCTGTAATTGAACCCACATTTGCTGATGCTGAAGATACTGAACTAGTCTGAAGAAGGCCAGTTGTAATGTTTCTTTAATCAGCACAACCATTTTCAGCTGTGCCAACGTAATTGCAACGGGGTTTTCTAATGATCACATAGACATTTAAAATGATAAACTTGGATTAGCAAACACAACAAGCTTTTGTAACACAGGAGTGATGGTTGCTGATAATGGCCCTTTATTTCTTATCAATTTGATGCGATTATAACCGTTAGGCGTCGGTTTGGGCACATCTGCCTACTCACAGACAGCCTAATAATTACATATTTTCAAAACAGTTTATAATAGAAAGATTCGGTTTTCTTTGCTGTTTTCCTGAGATTCCGCTGAAAATGGGTCTCCCATGTAAGAGGCTGTGTCTTTAACCACTACACCACAGTGCTATACATTTGCCCAGTGTCAGTATTGCATCTCGACATTAGATAATTTTGTCATGCATTAACATCACACCAAGTTTCAATATTTCGTTAGACACTATTAAGCATTGTGTTAAACTGACTAACATTTCTTATTAAGTTTACCTCCACCACAATTAACATCTATAAAATGTATGGCTTCTGTCACTGGCTGTTTTAACAGCTTATTAGCCATTAATAGGCTTTACTAGTATCTAACTTACTACTTGAACTTAACACAGCCAAAGCTATTTCACGGCACAAAAATGTTGCCAATTTTGTGATGTCAATTTTGTGATGTAAAAAAATGAGACAAAGATAAATTATGTCAGAACTTTTTCCACTTTTAATGTGACCTATAATGTGAACAATTCAATTGAAAAACAAACAGAAATCTTCGAGAGGGAAAAATAAAAACCTTACAATAACCTGGTTGCATAAGTGTGCACACCCTCTTATAACTGGGGATGTGGCTGTGTTCAGAATTAACCAATCACATTCAAACCCATGTTAAATAGACGTCATTACACACCTGCCATCATTTAAAGTGACTCTGATTAATCACAAATAAAGTTCAGCTGTTCTAGTAGGATTTTCCTGAGTTGCATCTCAGAGCAAAAGCCATGGTCCGCAGAGAGCTTCCAAAGCATCAGAGGGATCTCATTGTTGAAAGATATCAGTCAGGAGAAGGGTACAAAAGAATTTCCAAAGCATTAGATATACCATGGAACACAGTGAAGACAGTCATCATCAAGTGCAGAAAATATGGCACAACAGAGACATTACCAAGAGCTGGACATCCCTCCAAAATTGACGAAAAGACGAGAAGAAAACTGGTCAGGGAGGCTTCCAAGGGGCCTACAGCAACATTAAAGGAACTGCAGGAATTTCTGGCAAGTACTGGCTGTGTGCTACATGTGACAACAATCTCCTGTATTCTTCATATGAATGGGCTATGAGGTAGGGTGGCAAGACAGCCTTTGCTTACAAAGAAAAACATCCAAGCCCGGCTGAAGTTTGCAAAAGTCCACCAAAAGCATGTGGGAAAATGTGTTATGGTCTGATGAAACCAAGGTTGAACTTTTTGGCCATAATTCCAAAAGGTATGTTTGGCGCAAAAACAACATTGCACATCACCCAAACAGCACCATACCCACAGTGAAGCATGGTGGTGGCAGCATCATGCTTTGGGGCTGTTTTTCTTCAGCTGGAACCGGGGCCTTAGTCAGGGTGGAGGGAATTATGAACAGTTCCAAATACCAGGCAATTTTGGCACAAAACCTTCAGGCGTCCGTTAGAAAGCTGAAGATGAAGAGGAAGTTCACCTTTCAGCATGACAACAACCTAAAGCACACATCCAAATCCACAAAAGCATGGCTTCACCAGAAGAAGATTAACGCTTTGAAATGGCCCAGCCAGAGCCCAGACCTGAATCCAAATGAACATCTGTGGGGTGATCTGAAGAGGGCTGTGCACAGGAGATGTCCTCGCAATCTGACAGATTTGGAGCGCTTTTGCAAAGAAGAGTGGGCAAATATTGCCACGTCAAGATGTGCCATGCTAATAGACTCCTACCCAAAAAGACTGAGTGCTGTCATAAAATCAAAAGGTGCTTCAACAAAGTATTAGTTCAAAGGTGTGCACACTAATGCAACCAGGTTATTGTGAGTTTTTTATTTTTCCCGCTCAAAGATTTCAGTTTGTTTTTCAATTGAATTGTTCACGTTATAGGTCACATTAAAGGTGGAAAAAGTTCTGACATGATTTATCTTTGTCTCATTCTTTTACATCACAAGAACCTGGCATTTTAACAGGGGTGTGTAGACTTTTTATATCCACTGTAGGTGACAATAACTGACTTTTTCGTCAAGTGAAAAGACAAGAGAATTGTGGAAACCCCTAGCGTTCTGTTGTCAGGAAGCAGGAGTCACACGCAGGGAGATAGCTTGCGACCGTTTATTTAGGCTAAGCAAGCGTAGGAGGGTGCCCAAGCAGGCAGGCACAGTGAACGCTGGGCAATAGCAAGATACCCAGTACAAAATGAACATTGATCCCAACAGAACGGTGTCAAACAAACAATAACCCACAACTCCCCCTAACAAACAGACAGACATATACCTAACCTAATTACACACAACAATGAACAGGTGTGCCTGGTGTTGCAGAGGAAAGGGGGCGGTGGCTTCAGAAGGCCGGTGACGCCGACCGCCGGAGCCCAGGCACACCAGCAGGGGAGCCCCACGGGAGGGAGTCATGACAGTACCCCCCCTGACGACCCCGAGAGCGCGGCGCTGGGTGGTCCGGCCGGCGCCTATGGAAGTCCCGCAAGAGGTCAGGGTTCAGGACGTCCTGGGCCGGGACCCAGCACTGCTCCTGCGGGCCGTACCCCTCCCAAACCACAAGGTACTGAAGGCCACCCCGCCGCCGTCTCGAATCGAGGATGGCCCGGACAGCGTAGACCAGGTCATCGCCGGCCACCAACGGCGGGGGGGGGGCCTCAAGCACCCCGGCCTCTTGGAGAGGGCCTTCCACCACCGGCCTGAGGAGGGACACATGGAAAGAAGGGTGAATACGCATGTTAACTGGCAGTTGAAGTGTGTACGTCACCTCGTTGACCCTCAGAACTTTATATGACCCCACAAACCGCGGGCCCAGCTTCCGGCAGGGCAGGCGGAGGGGCAGGTTCCGGGGCGAGAGCCCCCAGCTTCTCCATGAATGCTCTCCATATGCGAGAAGTAAACTGGGGGCCCCGGTCAGAAACAATGTCCTCCGGGATGCCATAGTGCCGGAAGACATGGGTAAAAAGGGCCTCAGCGGTCTGCAGGGCCGTGGGAATACCGGGGAGAGGTAGGAAGAGGCAAGCCTTCGAGAACCGGTCCACAACGACCAAGATCGCGGTATTGCCCCCAGAGGGGGGGAGGTCTGTGACAAAATCTACGGACAGGTGCGACCAAGGCTGTTGTACTGGAAGAGGCATTAATTTCCCTGCAGGAAGGTGTCTCGGCGCCTTACTCTGGGCGCACACCGAGCAGGAGACAAAAACCCTCACGTCCTTGGCCAAGGTTGGCCACCAGTACCTGCTCTCCAGGCATCCGATCGTGCGGCCGATACCAGGATGACCGGAGGAGGGGGTGGTATGCGCCCAGCATAGTAGCCTGTCCCGGGCGGAGGCCGGCACGTACTGGCGACCAGTAGGACACTGCGCGGGCGCTGGGTCCGTGCGCAGCGCCTGCTGGATGTTGGTATCGAGGTCCCACACCACCGGGGCTACGATGTAGGACCCCGGGAGTATGGGACCATCGTCTACCGGCCTCTCCCCCGTGTCATTCTGGCGAGATAACGTATCAGCCTTCACGTTCTTGCTGCCCGGGATATAGGACAGCGTGAAAGTGAACCTGGCTAGGAACAGAGACCACCTTGCCTGGCGAGGATTCAGTCTCCTCGCTGCCCGGATGTACTCCAGGTTACGGTGGTCAGTCCAAACGAGAAAAGGGTGTTTAGCCCCCTCGAACCAGTGCCTCCATGCCGTAAGGGCCTTGATGACAGCCAACAGCTCGCAATCACCGACGTCGTAGTTCCGTTCGGCGGGAGTCAGCTTTTTTGAGAAGAAAGCGCAGGGGGGAAGCTTGGCAGGCGTGCCGGATCGTTGTGACAGCACCGCCCCCACCCCAGTCTCAGACGCGTCCACCTCTACCACGAACAGTAACAACAGGTCAGGGTGAGCCAGCACAGGCGCCGAGGAAAGCAGGACCTTCAACGAAGTGAAAGCCCTGTTCGCCTCGGGGGTCCAACGTAGCCTGGCCGGCCCCCCTTTTAGCAGGGAGGTGATCGGGGCTGCGACCTTACCAAAACCATAAATGAACATCTGGTAATAATTAGCGAAACCAAGGAAACGCTGTACCTCATTTACCGTGGTTGGGGTCGGCCAATTACGCACGGCTTCAATGCGGTCCGTCTCTATCTCCACCCCTGTCGCAGAGATGCGGTATCCCAGAAAGGAGACGGATTGCTGGAAGAAAAGGCACTTCTCAGCCTTGGTATACAAGGCATGCTTCAGCAGACTTTCAAGCATCCGACGGACCAGAGTGACATGTTGCTCGCGAGAGGCCGTGTATACCAAGATGTCGTCAATGTACGCCAGAACCCCGCAACCCCACATGTCCCTGAAGATCTCGTTAATGGATGCCTGAAACACTGATGAAGCATACATAAGACCGTACGGAATGACCAGGTATTCGTAATGGCCAGTCGTAGTGCTAAACGCCGTCTTATGCTCGTCTCCCTCTCGGATATGCACGAGATTGTAGGCACTTCGGAGATCCAATTTCGTAAAGAAGCGCACGCCAAGCATGGATTCCACCACAGAGGAAATGAGAGGGAGTGGGTGAGTTTACCGTACGGTGATTTGATTGAGTGCACGGTAATCTATGCATGGGCGCAGACCTCCGTCCTTCTTCTTTACGAAAAAGAAACTCGACGATGCAGGTGAAGTGGAGGGACGGATGTACCCCTGCCGCAGGGATTCCGAAACGTATGTTTCCATAGCCTCGGTGTCCGCATGCGACAGGGGATACACCCGACCCCTGGGCAGTACGGTTCCCGGTAGGAGGTCAATGGCACAATCCCAAGGCCGAAGGGGTGGTAATTTGGTGGCCTTTGCCTTAGAGAAGGCCTGCGACAGGTTGGAATATTCAATTGGAATGGGAATAACGGAGGCACAGTCAGGACTTTCCACCGTGGTGGCACTTAGCGAAACCGGAACACACCTTCCCAGACACTCATGCGACCACCCCTCGATGGACTAATGGGGCCAAGAAACAGAAGGGTTATGCACAGACAACCAGGGAAGCCCTACCACAACGCGACAGAAGGGGGTGTCTATAACGTAGAAGGAGATTTGTTCAGTGTGGGTGTGCTGGGTTGTCATGGTAACCGGAATAGTGGCTTGGCACACGAAACCCTACCCTAACGGTCGGCTGTCTAAAGCATGGACGGGCAATGGCTGGTCGAGCGTGGTCAGTGGAATGCGTAGGGCACTCGCCAATGTCCTGTCTATGAAATTACCCGCTGCCCCTGAATTTATGAGGGCCTTAAGCGGGGTAGAGCTAGGGAACCTAGGGAAAAACACAGGAACGAGCACTTGTGTGGTAGACAGTGGGGTTGAGGGTTGTACCTGGGGTGGTGCATGAGCGCCTGTGCTGCCGCTTCTTGGACCCGAAATGTGCAGGTGGCAATGCGTCGCATAGTGCCCCCTTCTGCCACAGAAGGTGCACCGCTCTGGTTGCCTCCTGGGTCCCCTCTCTTGCCTGCAGGAGGCTGTCTAGCCGGATGTCCATGTCCACCAGTTGGTCGAACCCGAGTGTGGTGTCACGGCATGCCAGCTCCCGCTGGACATCCTCCCACAGGCTGCACCGAAAGTAGTCGATCCGGGCGCGCTCGTTCCATCCAGACCCTGCAGACAGAGTGCGGAACTCCAAAGCCAATTCCCTCGCCGTCCGGTTGCCCTGTCGCAGGTGGAAGAGGCGTTCACCTGCATCCCTGCCCTCGGGGGATGGTCGAACACTGGAGAAAACAGGCGGGTGAACGCCTCGTAGTCCTCCACGATGGGGCCGTCGTTCCTCCACACCAAGTTCGCCCATTCCAGTACTTGGCCGGTGAGGCAGGTGATAAGGGCCAACACCCTCTCGCGCCCCGTGGCCATGGGAGCCGTGGTGGAGATGTATAGGCCCAGTTGGAGGAGGAACCCCTGGCAGCGGGAAGCGGCCCCATC
This sequence comes from Esox masquinongy, assembly GCA_016801175.1. NCBI lineage: Eukaryota > Metazoa > Chordata > Actinopteri > Esociformes > Esocidae > Esox > Esox masquinongy. The sequence continues at coordinate 3,649 of JACXGI010020033.1, read as the reverse complement.
GTAAGCCTGCGGCAGCAAGAGGCAAACGGCTCCAGTAGGTTCTCAGGGGGGCAGGGCCGGTGGCAAGGGCGCAGCGGAGGCGCTTGAGGCTGGTTCTGGGTTGTGCTGGGACTGGTCCAGGCGGCTGATGGCACGCAGGACCTGGTCCATGGTGGTGCCGAGTCGCTCCAACATCTCCCCCTGTTCCTTCACGCAGTTGATGATTCCCGTAAGTTCGGGACGGCCTGCTGACTCCATGTAACTGGTGGGTTATTCTGTCAGCGTTCTGTTGTCAGGAAGCAGGAGTCACACGCAGGGAGGTAGCTTGCGACCGTTTATTTAGGCTAAGCAAGCGTAGGAGGGTGCCCAAGCAGGCAGGCACAGTGAACGGTGGGCAATAGCAAGATACCCAGTACAAAATGAACATAGATCCCAACAGAACGGTGTCAAACAAACAATAACCCACAACTCCCCCTAACAAACAGACAGACATATACCTAATCTAATTACACACAACAATGAACAGGTGCGCCTGGTGTTGCAGAGGAAAGGGGGCGGTGGCTTCAGAAGGCCAGTGACGCCGACCGCCGGAGCCCAGGCGCACCAGCAGGGGGAGCCCCAGGGGAGGGAGTCGTGACAGCCCAAGGGGTTTTAATCTAGCCTATATTACCCCAAAAATCATGCATACTTCGAAAATCCACCAGAAATAGTCACAATATAAACAGTTTAATTTTAGGCTTACTATAACGTAACTACTGAAGGTTGTAGCCAGCAAAGTTTTGGCTATCCTGACCCAAAAAGCACGCACGGATGAGTACTTCAAAAATTCACCAGAAATAATCGCAATATAACCGTGAACAGTTTTTTTGTTGGCTCACTCTAACACAGCTACCGAAGGTTGTAGCCAGCGGAGTTTTTCTCTAACCGGAACAAATCCTAATGCATAATTTGCTTTGACTGTGAATAAATTTGAACGTGGGACCTATTGGTTGCAGGTATGCGTCTCTAACCACTACGCTATTTAACAAAGGTCGGTCGGTCAGCTGGTTGGTCGGTCGCACAGTCAGTGACATTCGCTCTTCTTGGCCAGCTCCGCTTATGCGGTCCGGCAAAAATTTGCTTTTCTTTCGAAAACAAGGACATTTCTGAGTGACCCCAAACTTTTTGGTTAGGCAGTGTATATCTTTATTTATATGAAATTGCAACCCAGCCAACATGTATGTGAGTCCCACATGGATTATGCTTGGGCTACATGGGTACCAAGTGGGCATGGGCCTAAAATGGGCATCTTATCTGGGACCCACTTGGGTCACCTAAGTAGGTAACACATGTCCGAACCCAGACGGGCCCCTTTTGTGGGTCCCAGTTGGGTCACTAATGGGAAATGAGTGCATGGGCTCAGAATGGACAACAAAAATGGGACCCATTTAGACGTGGGCAAACAATCAATCCCTTATAGGCTGACTACATGGGTCCAAGGTAGTACACATATAGGTAATAAGAGTATGGGTTCAGAATTGGGAAATACTTAGGGGGCCCACTTGGCCAAACCATATGGCTAAGACAACATCCGAGGAGAGCAATTTTTGCTTTTCCACTGGCCAAAAGTTAGGATAGTACCTGGTATCAGATACTTTTTTAAGTATTTGTTCTGTTGATGTTCCAAGCGAGTTGAGGCAATACCAAAAGGTAACGTGAAAACACAGAAGACTTCTGATTGGACAAGAGTGACTCAAAGCGTGCAGCAAAGCAAAACAAGCTGTTCTGCTGTTAGCCGTCCAGTGTCAGAGAATGGTTTTATGAGACGAGAACGGCGCATCTTTGCAGGTCTGCCACAGGAGTCCTTCCATTGAAATGGGTTAATTTCAGTGCCAGTGTATAGGACCAGACTCATAATTTAAGCCATCATATTTTCCCAAAACTCCTCTCGGTTTGGACCTATGCACTGGCGTTGAAATCATCTTGTTATCCTCGTGAGAGACCCACAAAGACGCGCTGTTTTTGTAGTCTACAAAAGGACCTCGTCTTTTTCCTTTGGGTTTTATATAGGCTAACTGGCATACATTGCATTGGTAAAAGTAGTAATGTCAAGTCTAACAGAAGCAGCCTACCAAGCTTTCTAACCATTTTTGCAGTCTGCAATGTATTAAGACAAAAGTTATTGCTCACGCGTGCTTCCTCGCTACTACCGGTATAAATGCTGCCTTGTGTATGGTAGGCAACTCTTGAGTCAGTCGGCATGGTATTATAGCTGGCAATTAATAAGCCAATTATTTATACCTTTTATGGAGATGGAGGGATTATGTAGGTTGTTTTAAATGTGTTGGTGTTGAGTTGTTAGGGGTATACACTTAAATCTAACAGAATATTGCAGTTATGTCATCTTTTATACTGCAGGGTGATAATTCTATTCTACTTTTTCAGTGTTTTTCAAACAGGGTCTGTGACCATGTTAACCAGATTTAGTTTAATTTTGATTTGCCACTTTACGTTCAAAGCTTGTCAATTTAAAAGAAAATTCATGGGAGTTCAATAGATTTTTCTGCTCACTGCAGGATTTACGTTAGTTGGCAAATGCCGGCTTTTCACTGGTATCAGCTGTACAATATCCTCCATTGTAGTTCCCGTGTGTGTCGTGTTGGAGTCACGGCAGTTTTCCTGTGATGTCACTATGGGCGGGTACTGGGTACTGTCTGCAGTGGAAAACGAACTGAGGCGAGGCTTGTAGAGCTGAGTCAAGCTGGTACTAAGCAGTGGAAAAGCGTCAAAAAGTGAGTCAAGGCGAGGCTAGTTGAGTTGAGCCGGTACCATGCTGTGGAAAAGCGTCATAATAGCCTACACATAAATAAATACTATTTGTTTAAACACTTAAGAAATAATATAATACAAATCACAGCTATTTGCTTAGATCATGGTTTTGGAGTACAGTGTGGTAGAAGAACAAATCTTATGACAATTCGCAAATTGACTGTAAAACCGCCAGTAGGCTATAAGCTATACTCCCCTAATTAGTCAGATGAGAACAAGAAATAATGATAGAACCAAAGATATACTACAGAGATAAGACCTTGTGTTATGTGATCAATGTAGTTGTTGCAGGGCTTTATCATCAGTTTCTCAAGCAAAGGCGTTATGATGGCGATAATAAGCTGAACTTCACTTATCGGCTTGTCCCGCTTATGAACAAATGTTTTCAGTTCATTCCAAACATTTTCTATCGGGTTTAAATCTTGGTCATGACTCAGACTTGATTTGATTCGATCTAGGTCTTGACTAGGTCTTGCTTCAAGTGGTTTCGGATACAGCTCTGGCTATTTGTATAGGCCTATGCAATCAAAATCTCTATGTCCAACATAATTCATTAAACTAGCCTAGACGTTTGGTTTTGAAATCAAATTGCTTCACGCTAACTGAAAAATATACAAATCTGACTACTGTGCTGTACCATTGGTTTTTAAGTATGGTAGAAGCGCACACATCTTAAACACATCTCAAAGTAGACCAAATGCTGGGCAGATGTTAGTACCCAGACAGGCGCTAATCACACTGAATGGGTGATAGCCCCAGAGAAAAGATCATGCTCCTTGTGGTTGAATGCAAATTAACTTAACAGTGAGAATGAAGACGTGTAATGAGAGTTGGTCAATGTTGATCACAATATCCTTTTCAC
>JACXGI010020032.1:0-11501 GCA_016801175.1 Esox masquinongy | reverse complement strand
ATCATTGAGAAGGTTGTCTTCAATCAACTCAGCAATTTTGTGACCTCAAGCGGTCTCTTAGACAAATTTCAGTCAGGTTTCCGACCTCACCACAGTACTGAAACGGCCCTGATTAAAGTTTTAAATGATATACGGCTGAATACTGATTCTGATAAAATAACAGTTCTGGTTCTATTAGATCTCAGTGCAGCATTTGACAATGTAGATCATAGGCTGGAAAATTGGGTAGGACTCTCCGGGACAGTCTTTGATTGGTTCAGATCTTATCTAGATGGCCGGAGTTACTTTGTCACCATTGGTAATCATGAATCTGATAGGGTGGCTATGACATGCATGGGATCACAGGGATCAGTTCTCGGACCGCTTCGGTTCAATCTCTATATGCTACCTCTGGGCCAAATTCTACAGAACAACAACATTAACTACCACAGCTATGCTGATGATACTCAAATATATATGGCTCTCGAACCGTATGACAACAGCTCTAGACTCTCTGTGTCACTGTATAGAGCACATAAATACCTGGATGAACCAAAATTGTCTACAATTAAACCAAGATAAAACTGAGATTATTGTGTTTGGCAACAAAAATAAAAGAACTATTATTAGTAAAGAGCTGGATTCTCGGGCCCTTAAAACCAGGGATCAAGTGCGTAATCTTGGTGTTCTGATAGACTCAGACTACACATTTAACAGTCATATCAAAGCGGTCACCACAACAGCATTCTATCATCTAAAAAATATAGCCAGAATCAAAGGCTTGGTGTCCCAAAAAGACCAAGAGAAGCTCATCCATGCTTTTTTCTCTAGTAGGGTTGACTACTGAGAACAGAGCACATCACTCCGGTTCTTAAATCTTTGCATTGACTTCCAATGTGGTGATTTTAGTTTATAAATCTCTAAATGGTTTAGGACCCGAATACATTTCTGAAATGTTTGAAGAATATAAACCGAGCATGGCTCTTAGATCCATGAACACAGGTCAGCTAGTAGAGCCCAGAGCCCAAACTAAACATGGAGAAGCTGCTTTTAGCACTTATGCTGTACACAACTGGAATAAACTACCAGAAGATCTTAGACATTCCCCAAACGTATCAATTTTTAAACCCAGGTTAAAAACACTACTCTTTTCACGTGCCTACGACTGAGCACTTAAACTTAACCACACTGCTTAGCCTTATAACTTCCTATGTTTTTATCCCATTTTTAATCTTTATATGTTTTCTTATTGTATTTTTATTATGTTGATGTTTTCATTTGTTTTGATGTTTTCATTTGAGTATTTGTTTTTATGTTATTGTATTTTTATATATTTTTTATTTTATTTTTCTTTGTAAAGCATATTGAATTGCTTCGATGTATGAATTGTGCTATATAAATAAACTTGCTTGCTTGGAGAGGCAACAGCAAGACAACCCCCAAAAAAGGAATGGTTTGGCTGGTGGTGGCCACCGACAATTGCCCTCTCCTTATCCTTCCTGACTGATTCTTCTCTAGTTTTGTGTTTTGCTAGTGTCCTTGTCACTACCGGTAGCATGAGGCGGTACCTGCAGCCCATTCAGGTTGCACAGGTAGTCCAGCTCCTCCAGGATGGCACATCTATACATGCCGTCGCAAGAAGGTTTTCTGTGTCTCCCAGTACAGTCTCAAGAGCATGTTGGAGATACCAGGTGACGGACCGTTACACGTGGAGAGCTGGACAGAGCTGTAGAAGGGCATCAACCCAGCAGCAGGACCGGTATCTGGTCCTTTGTGCGAGAAGGAACATGAAGAGCACTGGAGGAGCACTGTTTCTGACATTTTCTGACAAAACTGTCAGAAACAGACTCCATGAGGGTGGCATAAGGGCCCGATGTCCTCGAGTGGGACCTGTGCTCACAGCCCAGCACCGTGCAGCTCAATTGGCATTCGCCAAAGAACACCAGAATTGGCAGGTACGCCATTGGTGCCCCGTTCTCTACACATATGAGAACAGGTTCACACTGAGCACATGTGACAGACGTGAAAGAGTCTCGAGACGCCATGGTGAACGTTATGCTGCATGCAACATTATCCAGCATGGTGGGTCAGTGATGGTCTGGGGAGGCATATCCTTGGAGGGTTGCATAGACCTCCACGTGCTGACTGCTGTTAGCTACCGGGATGAAATCTGCTGACCCATCGTCAGACCTTACGCTGGTGCAGTGGGCCCTGGGTTCCTCCTGATGCAGGACAATGCCCGGCCTCATGTGACCAGAGGCAGTTGTAGGCAGTTCCTGGATGACGAATGCATTGATGCCATTGACTGGCCCTCACGTCTCCCAGACCTGAATCCAATTAAGGACCTTTGGGACGTTATGTATCGGTGCACCCAACGCTGCCTAGTAGCACCACAGACTGTCCAGGAGCTCACTGATGCCCTGATCCAGGTCTGGGAGGAGATCCCCCAGGACACCATCTGCTGTCTCATCAGGAGCATGCCCAGACATTGCCCGGGAGTGCATAAAGGCATGTGGGGGCCATACTCACTACTGAGTCACATTATGAGTTGCCGTGATGAAATTCACGCAAGTTGGAACAGCCTGTGATTTCAATGGTTTACTTTGATTTTTGGTGTGAGTTTGAATCCAGCCCACAATTGGTTGATGAATTCCATTGACTGTTGTTACGTCATTTTGTTCTCAACAAATTACACTATGTACAGAAAAGATTTTGATCTTTAATATATTTCCTTCATCCGATGTGTGATTTAAGTGTTCCCTTAATATTTTTGAGCAGTGTATTAACTCAGGGTGTTCACTTAACCAAATATGGTATTTTACTGTTTTAATTTAATTTTCAGATTTTTTTAGATTTTTTTCACTTGGATATTGTGCCTTACTGTGCGTAAATAAAGCCCGGAAAAGTCAGATTTGATTTGTTTGTAAGGCAACAAAAGCTGAACATTTTGAAGGGGGTGGTGACACTACCTGTGTATATATGTTTTCCGCTTGGGAACGTACTCATTTAATGAACTAGACATACATAGCTGTGTTTAAACATCTGTTTTGTGTCTTACAAGCCTCTATAACTGTATTTCTTGTCTAGTATGCCAAGGACATAAACTGATATGCAATCTGATATCACATCTTTTTAAAGATGGTCAGGAGAAGAAGGAAGGGAATGAAGGAAGAGGTAGAACAGTAAGGGGACAGATGAACAAAGTGTTTGAACACAGTCCCTGGGATGTTTATTCAGGTCCCTGATGATGACAACAGACCAACAGTGCAGTACAGACACAACAGCATAATTCTGACGTGACAACACAAGCACCAGCAAAAAGTAATTAAAACTGTACATAAAAATAATGCAAAAGGTGAAGCCATGCTCCTTGTACCCACATATTATAATGATTTATGATTGAATTAGGATTCGCATTTGCATACACAATGATGACATCTAGTGCTGCCTGCAACTTTCACGCACACAATATCTTCCTAAAAAAACTGATGTGGGGATGCCGCTTAGGCCTTTCTTACATCTGCTACGTTAGTTCCCTTTATTTGTGACCAAAATTATGAATATATTCAGGAGGGGAGGGAGGCAGGGAAGATGTAATGTGAGGGATGGAGGTTGCATGGATGAGCCAGGTTCTGAGGAAGGTGTTAAGCGAAGACAGTGGGGGAGGGTGGAGACAGGGATGGAAGGAGGTACGTTTTACAGAGAGAGCTGAAGGAGGCGTGTTCAAATTGTTGTATTCCCTCACTCTATTTGTATTCCAGTGGTAATTACACATTACTTTGCAAGTCAGCATAAATGCAACTTGTAGAATTGACGTGGCCTTGAAACCTGGAATGTCAGAATACTCACGGGTGTAATTAGCCTTCATGTATTGTTACACAGTGTACAAAAAACATTTTCACTTTGATATTTGCTTGGTAACGGCTGCAGAATTGAAAACCTTTGCAACCAACAACCATGTCTGTTACTAACAAATATAGTTGTGGATGGTAACAACAATCCACTCAAAATGTTAATATTCAAATATGGTAAAAAGAAATGTCTCAAGCTGAATTCTATGTTCACTGTGTGACTAAGATTTCATGTTATCATATCATTCAAATTCAGAATTTGTTTGGTCAACAAATATTCACAAACTGTTGAGCAAACACAAAGTCCTTTTGCTGCTGGTAGCCTCAATATTGGTAAGTTGATTGAACCACAATGTCATATCAGAGCAGACTCAGTCATATAGTCAAGATATTCTTTTTTTGTGAATAGCCATTCTGTTCTATTTTATTGTATTAGATACCCATCTAGTGGTTAAAACATAAAAAATAACCAGATCAATTTACTGTTCAAATACTTTTGGTTTTCCTCACAAATTGTAAAGCAGGTTCCATAACCTATTTGACATGCTTTTAACAAGTTTTCATTTCAACGAGGTCATACACAAACAGCTGGTAAAATCAAAGGAGCCCCAACCACTCACTGAAGTCCAGTGTAGATCACTTGATAAGATCATTGTGCTTGCAACATCTCAATACTCAATACTGTAAGGGGCTCTGTAGCATCATAAAAAATAGCCCCTGATTTTATTCATCTATAATTCCGATTGCGCATTATGACATTGTAGACGTGTAGGCCGCTAGCATGTACATCGAAATTTTCCGCTTGTACATTCAAAACCCTGTACTTTCTGTCCTGGGCGGGGCGGGGGGGGGTGGGCTAAGCCCTGAATGTATTGTGATCCTAGCGACGCCTCTGTTAACCAGTATGGTGTTTTGTATGGGTGTGTTTGTCTTTTCCCCTTGCTTGACATCGATATGGTACTCTAATGCCAGTAGTGAGAGATGATTCAACTGCCTAAGTCCTGATGTTATGACTAGAGGAAAAACTCAGTGTGCAGTTGTAGAACACATTACTTCAAAATGTGTAGCCAATCTCCTATTCATAGAGTATCTATGTATGTCAATTAATCAAATTGTTAGTCTTTGGTTCAATAAGAAATGTACAAATTAACTATATGACATAGGCTATTTTATATTACACACATCTTTATTTAGCTCAGATCTCTAATTAGACACAAGTGCTTTTCCGCACTGAATTTTCCCTTTCCTAATAAGTGTCCCACTTTTTCTTCTTTGTTTATTAACCCGTTGCTCCAGGCAACATCTTCTGTGTACATGGCCCTTTCAGTCTAACATGGTTGTCATGACTACCCGCTGACAGAGTTACAGTTGTGCTCGCACTAACGACATCAATTCACTGCTGTCAGTGTGATGTGGACTGCTACTGATATGAAAGATGTTTGAGGACAGAGGAAAGGCTGTGGGTGAGAAGAAATAACAAGTTAATATGGACTCCTCCTGGAGTTTAAATACACCCAGTTTGTAAAAAATCCTTTACATCTATTTTGAGACGGTTTCCTCGTAGTTAGAATAAGCCAATTCCTGGACTAAAAAGGACTTTTTATGTAAATATTCCACTTAGTGGAAACACGATTTCTGGTATATTTTGGTAATGGGAAATTACCCTGTAATGCCAAGTGTATTGATTTGTTAAATTTTAGATTCTAACTTTTAATTGCACTGGATAAGAACCCCTGGTACATGACTTAACTGTAAATATAAATTCTCTGTAATTTATTGCCTAAAACAGGCTGTTTGGTACATTGTGTATAGTTGCAGGCTGTCTGTGGGTGGCGCTCTAGGCCACATCAAAATCTGTGTTGTTGAGAGTCGACTACTGACCATAGAGAATGATGGAAGACTCAACTTGTAACAGGTTTTAGCGTTTAAAGAGAACTTCCATAAAATAATTACTCTGATACTATTCACCTGGCACAGCCAGAATAGGACTGGTCACTGCTCAGAATCTGGCTCCTCTCTATGATTCTTCCTAAGTTTTGACCCAACTAATGAGTTTTTCCCAGCTACTGTGCATCAATTCTTGTTGTTGCTAGCTCTTTGGGGTTTCAGGCTTTGTGAGCTGCTCATGTACAAAGGGCTTTATTAAAGAAATCTGGTTGATTGATAAATACATAACCACCTGTGCCAGCCCTACTTTTTGGGGGTGGCACAGGTGGTGGTGGTATAATTTTCAATCCATTTTTTGGGGGGCTTGTGGAGGTTTTCAAAGTCAACTCCATCTTAAATCTATTCCTCTGCATTTACCGGACTGGTTGAACAGCAGAGAACAGAACCCCCTGCAGTCTATCTTCTCAATACATAAATGTGCAGGATCCAGTTTCAGGCAGTCTTTTAAACACTATATTAGGCAAAAATGGCACAGATACAGATATGCATTGTCAGTCCAAGTCTATGGTTCAGGAATGAGTGTTTGGTGGTGTGTGAGAAAGAGAGAGGGCCTCTGTTTCCTGACTCAAGGTGAAAAGCAGTACTGTCAACTCCCAAGAAGTCTGAGGAGTTCAGTCACAACATGTATTACTAAAAACACACACACAGAGGCCTGGACACACCAACTCACGGGCACATCAGGTCCTTCTAAAACACTGAATGTCAACACATTGCTTTTCATCTTATTTAAACTGTGTGACTGGTTCCCCTACTCTCTGACCACTTATAAACTAGACTGGCCATATACAGCTATACACAAGCAGTCTGAAAAACTGCACGGTGTACGCTCTCTGGTTTTGCCTGTCCTAAACTAACACTGAGTGTCTTTAAATTGTAGTGTGTATAAACAGATTTCTTTAACCAAACTACAGTGGGTGTATTATAAACGTGTTCTCTTTACATTAAATTGCCTTTATATATAATTTTGCCTTAAAATAAATAAAATAAATGTACATAATACAGTATATCTGCAGTAATAGAGGAATTATAGTGTTTCACAGTATTCACACACCAGAAATTATTTTAAGGTATAAAAAAGCAGAATTACAATTATGCAACTGAACAGCTTCTCTTGTCAAATGGAAAAGCAACCCCTTCTGCTTCTATCAGTATCACTAAGACACGCGATCATCTGTCCTCAAAGCAATGACAGAACAAGCAATGCCAGAACCTCTGTAATTTCCTGGATTCTAAAACTATACACAGCTCCCTCAATTTCTGTTCAAACATGCGCTGAGTTGTGCAGGGAATGATTGTGCCATCAAAATTGCAATTTTAACATGAATAAATACATAAAATAGACAGCCTTTGTAAACTGGTTGACCAAAAGTAAAAGTACAATTTACAAAGTTACTCTAAATGCGCTGTTACTGTAATTTAGATAACTTCCACAATGTAGGAGCAAATTAGGGATATCCCTTTGAAACTGGACAGCTGAACATTTTAAAGATGAACAATTTGACAATGGAGAAAGATGTGGAACCTCAAACATAATTTCTTGCCTGTCATTTGAGAAACAATTACATTGCCTAAGATTTTTGTGATGGCTGGTGGAACTGGATTTTGACCCGTTTTAGATTAATTCCAAATAGTGAATGAATATATGTAACAAATGAATTTAATATATGACGAGAGTATTACAATTACATTACAAGTATCCATGATAAAAGTTCTCTGGAGATTGAAGATGTTTGCAAGAGCAAAGACGCAGGCAGCAGGAAAGGTAAATGCAAGAGAGCTTCCTCAAACCATCTCTCTGGTTATATCCTAAAACTCAAGTAGTGGGGTTGGTTAACTGACCTAAGGAAAACAAAACCAGTCCTGTAGAATAGACCCCTTATCAATCCTTGGGGCTCTTCCTATGACACAGGGGTTTATCTCAAGGATCACGCAAGCTAGGCATTTAAAAGCAACCCTTTTGTCTCTGCATTCGCTCCTTACAAAAACAACTGTTAACCATAAACATTCCAATGACAGCCTACTAGAATAGAAATTAAGTACATAGGTATGCAATATCTACAATAAATAATGAAGAATCATTGAATGTGTAAATAGAAAAAATTGACATTTTTCGGTTCCTTCATGGCCTTGTTAAATGTCAAGATGTGAAGAATCACCTATTTTACCCATCATCCCATTTAAAAATCTATCCTCCACTTTTTAACATATCATTGTTATCACCCATAGCATTCATGTGAATTCTTCCATACTGTAAAATAAAAAACTCAGTAATGGTTCTGTCTTGATATTGTGTGAGATGATGGTCCCTAAAAGTAGGAGACACTGAATTTGGATAGCGAGGATGAAAATAGAAAACAGATCAATCCTCTTCCTTCTTCTCTTTCTGCCACTAGACTCCCACGAGTCCTTTCTACCCTTCTTTCTTCAATTGAGACCAGATCTTCCTTTGCACTGTCTTTGCAATATCCTTCATTCCTCTTCTACTCATTCTCTTTCCCTAATAACCTTAGTACTTTATTGGAAAGAGGTGGAGAGGGTTTTTTGCTGAAAGAGCAGTGGGCCAGATCCAAAACCATGCTGCAGTGGTCCATGTGCACCGGCTGAAGCGCCTTAGACTGCTGGACCCCCCCGATCCCAGTACTGGGTTTCTAAAAGGGATGTTGTTACGGCTGTCAGGCTGGTTGGTGGAGAGGCTGACTGAGAACGTTCATTCCACACACAGGTTCTGCTGGTATTCACAATAATTTCAAATGCTTAGTCTGACCTTAATATGGCTTTTCTGGTGCAATGTAAGCAATAGAAAAGTCCCTAAAAATCCAAACCCTGGTCACCAAATATTTAAATAATTTTGAATAGTGGCCACAGTTTGTTCAGTGGTCTCAGCTGCTCCCTCTGGTACAAATACATTGCAGCTTGGGTTTGAATTCAGCCCACTGCTCTTTCAGGAAAAACATTTTTTTCCACACTTTCCTGTAAAATAAATCATAAAAGTGCATGACAAACTATCTTTAAAAAAAGAAGAAAAATAGTTTTTGAATAGTAGTTGAACCCACGTCTGGATCCCTCCCTCAGACAGACAATGGTGCTTTCATGTCAGTCGGCTGAATCTCCCAGTCACGCCATGGTCTTTAATTGGCAAAGAGTTGCACGCCAACTCCCATAGCCTACAGTATGAAAGCTATTTAAGAGAAGGGCAATGAAAAGAATGTTTGTAAATGTAATATTTCATACAGTGGTCTGCAAAAAAAGAATTCACTTGAGCAGTTGCTATGGGCTAAATCAAATCCTATTTTTAAATCTTCTTTCCAGTGATGAGGAGGAGAGGAGAGTAATGTAGTTGTGATGGGAGACAAAACATCTCTTTGGTTTTGAGCTACAAGTTGTTTCCCTTCCTTTGGGAGTGTTGATCTGTGGACTGTCAGATAGGCTAACTGATCATCATAGGGTCAGTGAAGAAATTTTGAGAAATGGGTACAATTGCCCAAATTAGTACAACTTATTGAAGCTGTATGCATTTGAGCACATATAATCAGATTAGTGGTGTATGTCACACTATTATATAACACTTAGTACGTTTTGATCTTTTCTGTCTATTTTCTACCAATTTGGCACAGTAAAATCACACACCTTTCTTTAGTGATTATACTGGAGAGTGCCACTGAGGGAACTTATTTCTCTGGAAGCAACAGACATTGGAATGCTGGCACACTGACATGGGTAATCACAGAAAAAAATGCTCTCATTGGTCAAAAATCAAGCCACAGAAAAAGGGAAGAACAAGGTGTACATGTCCAACCCCAGGGCTGGTCTACATGCCCTGGGCTAGGTGTTATTTTTAGATCAGGCATTACAAGACTTTTGATTAATGTTGATATACATGATACAAACTTTTGACAAGACATGAGCAATGACCTTCAGTTCACTGAATGGTCACGTCTGCCATGTCTAAGGATGGTTATGACAAGCCAACTGAACACAAGACACAAAAGCCCAAAATCTGATTGAAATAGTTTTAAGACAGCTTTTTGTACCTCTTTCCTGAGCATAAGCAAATGTAAAACTGTCTCCTGACAACGTAATGCCAACAAGTTCAAATTTTTCTTAGTTCATTAATAATGCCATAACGCTCCAAGACAAAAAAATAATTATGACCAGGGTTAATTGAATTTGCAATCTGTCTAGCACAGGGAGATTCAGAAAAAGTGGCCCAATTTGTGTCAAGACCTTGGCCTGAGATCATATTTAGCTCCTTCATAATCACATTTGAAGATGTGTCTAAATCTTTAGCTCTAATGGGACAGACGGTTGGACACAGACGGATGGAAGGACCGACAGTCTTAGAATCTGTGACAGGCAGACCTGGCTTATGGGCACGTATTGTATCTCACAGCCTGTTCAAACGTCACTGATTTAATGACAAAGATGAAAACCAGAAGAGACTGCTGGCAATAGGATAAAAAGACACTTGACTAGAAAGTGAAAACAATAGAAGCAACAGAGTGCAAGGCAACATTAATTTATCATTAATAAGAGCAGTCTGCTTTGCCAGTAAATTATGTCACATGACATGCCATTACTCTAGCGACTGAAAAAATTCAGAAAGAAATGGTTTAGGAACATCATAACCAGGATGGAGAGTGAAAAAATGATTAAAGACTGACTGCTTTGTTTAAGAGTTGAGCACAACAACATCCACTATAATGTGTATTGAAAACTTTGATATGTTTATCCTGAGGTAAAAAATTAAGTTACAAAGAGTTGTCGTGTGTTTTATGGTAATTTCTTGATGACAGTAACAGTTACAGAAAGAGTGAGCTTGTTTTTGGAGTTATGCCGTTCTGTGTCAGTATGTCCTATCGGTTTCTCCTTCCCCCTTCTGGGCTATTCATGGCCATTAATTTCCAATGGTGTTGATTTACAGAAGACATTTTTGGCAGCCAGCTCATGTCAGTTACTGTAATGCTGCCAGTGTGTAGTTAAGAACAATCTGAAGACCTTCAAAAACCCATCATCAACCAAATAGCGTGCGAGACAAAATATTGATTAAAATGTGAAGTATAGTAAAATGTATAAAAAATATCTCTGATCTTGTTGTTATATTGCTCTTAAGTTCATTCCCATTAGGAAAATATTTTGGTTGACCCGTCTAGTGTTGCAAAGGAGGGCTATATCACTACATTATTTAGATTTGACATTTTATAATTCTTTTGGTTTTCTGGGAAGTTATGTTAAATTACATCAAGTGGCATTCTGAAGTAAATAATCGCAGGTGTTCAATTCGCTTTGTCGCTTTATCATGTAATATAATGTAAAATTTGATTTTATTAAAATATAAAATAGTGTCTGGAAATCATTATCCTAAAAATACTATCAAATTAGTGAAATCCATTGGTGTTTAATATGAAGGTTTCGCCATTAAATATATTTATATCATCATCATCATCATCTTCATCCGCTTATCCGGTATCGGGTCGCGGGGGCAGCAGCTCCAGCAGGGGACCCCAAACTTCCCTTTCCCGAGCAAAATTTGCCAGCTCTGACTGGGGGATCCCGAGGCGTTCCCAGGGCAGTGTCGAAATATAATCTCTCCACCTAGTCCTGGGCCTACCCCGAGGTCTCCTCCCAGCTGGACGTGCCTGGAACACCTCCCTAGGGAGACGGCCTGGGGGCATCCTTACCAGATGCCCGAACCACCTCAACTGGCCCCTTTCGATGCAAAGGAGC
>JACXGI010020031.1:0-11502 GCA_016801175.1 Esox masquinongy | reverse complement strand
AAAAAAAAAAAAAATGTACTGCTCGTATTCAGAGTCATATAATAGACATAATATGTATTTTCCTTTCTCTCTCAAGCAAATAGTTTGACTGTCCGAGGTGAATTTCAAAGACAAAATAGGTAACTTGCTTTCTAGCTAGCGAATACTAACTTTCGTTTACTGTGTATATACTCTCTTCCCGAACAAATGCGTGGATTGATACAATTGTGCACAAATTTGACCAGTAAACACAGGAAGTACCCGTTTATTTGAAATGACAATTATTGCGAAAATTAAAACTTATTTTGAGGAATACAACATTGTCATGTTCTTTGAGGTAAACAACACCACTTGTCTTAGTTTGGAGTGTTTTAAGGTAGTTATCCGCACGCAATGCAGCTTTGCGATAGGGGCATGTACAATTTACATTCATGAATTTGCACGATGCTAATAACACTAATGACTGAGACAGAGCTAAATAATGGATTGTTTTAAAAAATGACTCTGGGGGTAAGGGGACTGAAGGACCAACTGGGGCTAAAGGGTTTTGGCGCAAAAGGTACTGGCACGCTTCACTTGTTGTATCAATAAAAGATACAGTAACTATCAGACAATAGGTTGTGTGTAAATAATTTACATTATTATTCAGACAAATTATGAATTCCAATTGATGCATGTTTAGTAATGGACAAATACAATCAGTGAAAAATAGATTTTTGAAGGTTACATTGAGCTATTTTAGCTAATCATTGTCTATATACATTGCACTGGATTTTTGGAGTTGTAAGGTATTATTTGACCAAAGATACTCAAATATGTCCAGAAGACGAGCAAAAGTAAATGACCATCAGGTCTCAGAGGGACTCATCCCTTTCATCTTTGGTTGATTTGGATAAACAAACATCAGTGCCCACAAACTTGAACTACCTTCGGGTTGCATAACTTCTAGAAAGTTTTTGCATAATGATTTTGACCGGTTGTCAGCTCTCCCGGGATAAATTGTCCTAGTCACTAATATCATTAGTTTATGTCAGACGTATTGTTTAATTTAGCAAAATATGACCACTGGTGTTGGCTGCAAGTTGGTACGTAGGTAACCCTTCATGTCCCGATTTGAACACCTCCCATCTCTGTAAATGTTTGAAAATCTAAACTATGAAATTAACATCTGACATTGAGGAAATAGTTATAAAGACTGAGATAAATTTGAGTAAATAAAAGCGTGGTCTGACTGGTGATTGTTGAGTCACTCTTACCTAATCGTTGTAATGATGCGTTCTAATGATATGTTCTAATCACACCGATGTGATCGTATGCTTCAGGGACCACTCTAACCAGATCACACCGATGTGATCGTATGCTTCAGGGACCACTCTAACCAGATCACACCGGTGTGATCGTACGTCAAAGAGTTCATAAAAAAACTCAGACTGGGGTGAAGGTTCACCTTCCAACAGGGGAAAGACCATAAGATTTGAACCCGATTGAACATCTCTGGAGAAACCAGAAAATGGCTATGCTGACATTCTGCAGAGAAGAATGGGAGAAACTCCTCAAATACAGGTACGCCAAGCTTGTTGCGTCAAAACCAAGGCCACTTGTTGCGTCAAAACCACTGGCTGAAATCACTGCCATAGGTGATTCAACACAAGTACTGAGTAAAAATGTCTGAATACTTGTGTATATGTGACAAGGCTCAACAGTAACAATGGCCCAAAGGCCCTGGGCCAGTAAAAAGTCAGGTCGCAACTAATAAAACTAGCAACTCACTGTCCCGATCGGGCCATTGCAAAACAAATAAAGGAGATTGAAAAAAATAACAATCGCATTATAAACTCGACATCCTCCAGTTGTTTCGTAATCTGGCACACGCACAAATAACTACCTTGCACCTCTTGCACGCACTGTTGGTCAATCAAGAGTTGAGTAGTGATGTGATGCATGGCTGTCTGGTGTTGTTTTTCACTAAAACATTTAAAAACTTGCGCGAGTCACTCATGTGAAGATGGCAGTGAAGGATAACTACGAGCTTAAATGAAAGCGCACACTTTTACCTCAGTGGAAAGAATAATTTACCTGTTTTTTAAATTCAATGGAACTCAGACGCATTCTGTCATAAGTTCCCGGCTACAGCGGAAAAAAGTGGGACTTTTTACAAAGGCACAGACAACTTTCGCAAAAAGTTCCCGACCAGCCATGCCAATAGCATACAGCAGTCGGCATGACAGCCAAGCTGGTGGCAGACAATCAATCTTCCGGGCCCTTGACCTTGCTGGTCAGGAATTTAATTGCAGATGCCCATTGGGTGATTGCACGACTTATAACCACATACCACCTAACAAAGAAACCAGCCATTCGTATTGTTCCCTGGAGATGAGTATGTTTTGTTTAAAAGTCTAATATTTTGTTGACTGTTCTTGATCTTTTTATCAATTTTTATAATTAGAAATGTGATGAAAGAAATGTACAATTCTTTTTTGTTTTATACATCCAGGATTTGCAAAAGTAATGTGTATTCCTGAAATTGCAAAAGGATTAAACATGTAAAGTAACAGAAGTATTTGGTTTTATGTTATAACGCTGATAAATTACAACTTTTGGAGGGAGGGACAATAAAAATGTTGTTGGGGCCAGTAAGCAAAAAATTTTAATGTTGAGCCCAGTGTGATATATAAATTTTTTTAATATATTTGCAAAAATTTCTTAACAGTTTTTGCTTGGTCATTATTGGGTATTATGTGTAGATTGATAAGGAAAAATACAATTTAATCTTCATTAGAATAAGGCTGTATTGTAATAAAATGTGGAAAAAGTGAAGGTCTGAAAACTTTACAAATGCACTGTAGAACAATGTGAATAAATAAATCCATTGCTTGCTTACCTTGAAGCCAGTGGGGCACCAATCGACAAACTGGATGGTGCGTTTGGTCTTGATTGTTGCAATGGCAGCGTTGACATCCTTGGGCACCACATCCCCTCGGTACAACATGCAGCAGGCCATGTACTTCCCGTGGCGAGGGTCACACTTTACCATCTGGTTGGCAGGTTCAAAGCAGGCGTTGGTGATCTCTGCCACAGACAGCTGCTCATGGTAGGCCTTCTCAGCAGAGATGACGGGTGCGTATGTGACTAGGGGGAAGTGGATACGGGGGTAGGGTACAAGGTTGGTCTGGAACTCCGTCAGGTCCACATTGAGGGCCCCATCGAAACGCAGCGAGGCAGTGATGGACGAGACGATCTGGCCGATGAGCCTGTTGAGGTTGGTATAAGTTGGGCGCTCAATGTCAAGGTTGCGTCGGCAGATGTCATAGATGGCTTCGTTGTCAACCATAAAGGCACAATCAGAGTGCTCCAGAGTGGTGTGGGTGGTCAGAATAGAGTTGTAAGGCTCCACCACTGCTGTTGACACCTGTGAAAATGCACAAGATCGTCATCCTCAGGTGTCAGAGTTTGATAATGAAAATCTCTATACTAAACAAAAGTATCGCGAACAAGAAAATAAACAAAAAGGAATACCTGAGGGGCGGGGTAAATTGCAAACTCCAGTTTGGACTTTTTGCCATAGTCCACTGACAGTCTTTCCATGAGCAGAGACGCAAAGCCAGAGCCAGTCCCACCACCAAAACTGTGGAAGATCAGGAAACCCTGAAGCCCAGTGCACTGGTCTGACTAGAGGGAGAAAGAAAACAGACATTAGGCAATCTTAGTTCTCACCTATGGGTCCTTTTGATTCAAAGTGAAGTTGTTACTGATGTTTCTATTGCCATTTAGTCTGATACAGTTTAACACTGCCCAAATTCCCTCATTGGGCAGATACTGAACTTGACACAAAATTAGGACTGCAATCCCTTGACAGTAACAAGTCTCTATATGTTAAAGCCTAATGCATGTATATCATAACCTAAGCAATGTTTGATTGTAAGCAACCAAGTAGCAATACTTTTATATACTTCATCACACAAATTTGTCTTTTTCATCCCCAGAGCTGCCACATTTGTGCAATACATTGTGCACTTTTCATGTACTGTTTATTTTTTTATGATTTTGAAACTTTTGCACTGTTCACTAAAAATGTTTAATTTTTTCTCTTAAAGTTTTTCTTAACATTTCAGATTTCCCCAGTGTTTCCTTTGAAAAAACGTATTGCCATAAGGGGGTGACTGGGCGTAGATATAGATTTTGCAAGTTAGTGAAGTTCAGTAACGTTATTAGCCACAACTATCCAGGGTGGGATTGAAAATTGTCTTTGGATTGACACAGTTCACAATGTAGTATTTAAACTGGGAAAAAGCCTGTTGAGACAGTCTGCTTAGCAAGGGAGACCTGTCCAACAATGAATAAACATTACAAAATAGTAAATTGCATTACATAAAATCCATAACATAAACTATGGGGTTGCGACTTAGTTACCATTGTCAAATTTAGTTTCCAATGGAAAACCAGCTGAGAACAGCTGTTCTAAAATAATGTTTGAAGTGGCTTATGGTAGGGAAATAAATATTCAAACTACAACAGCACTGGTGGACATTCCTCAAGTAAGCATGCCAATTGCACGCTCCCTCAAAACATTGTTGTGTATCATCCATAGCACAAGGTTTAATGATTAGGACTGTGCCCGACTAAGATTTTCAGAACAGCAGATAGCGCCCAACCAGCCACATGGTGTCAGTAGAGCACAACAAAGCAAGGCAACCATATTTTATTACTAA
Source organism: Esox masquinongy (assembly GCA_016801175.1). Taxonomy (NCBI): domain Eukaryota; kingdom Metazoa; phylum Chordata; class Actinopteri; order Esociformes; family Esocidae; genus Esox; species Esox masquinongy. The sequence goes on along the minus strand of JACXGI010020031.1, from coordinate 6,814 downwards.
CCCCCTGAAATCAAAACTGCATTGCCCACCACAGGACCCCTGACCTTAACTAGTACCTGAACTCTATGCAGCACTGTAGTCCCGAGATCAACTATACTTTACTATTTGCTATTTGAATAGTCACTATTGTAAATTTTACAAGTCAAAATGCTATAGTCCTTAATAATTATTCATAATAGCTAATCCCTATTCAAGTTCACAAAATGTTGTCAAAATCCTAATCCTAATGTTACAAGTCACTTAATAATAGTATTTCAGCAACGACTAGTCTCTAATCAGAATGATATTAACCCTTTTGGTTTTACTATAAGTTCGACCTTGAAAAGTTCAAAGTTAACCCTTTGACATGTATGATCACACCCATGTGATCACGCTAAGTTGGTCCGTGAAGACCAGTATGACTGGAACGTATCTTTAGCAGACATCATTAGGACGTCAAGTTAGGAGTGACACAATCACTGTTCGATGCTGTTATTCATTTATATTTCGCTCCTTAACGTGAGACGTACCTAATGACTACCTAGTATCAGTACTGTAAATGTACAGACATCATTACTGAAATGCTACTCAGAATTATCATAATAACTTCAATGTCATCTAACATTAGCTTTTACAATTTCAGAAATACACATTACTTATGCAACACTGGCTGCCTAATTGTTTCACTATGGAGAAACGCAGGTGTAATCGTAATTGATATTGGAAAGGAGCAGAAGTTTACCTCATATACCAGTAGTGAGTTTCAATTTCGTCACAAAATGAGATTACAGTTCATAAAATAAACGAGCAGACCTTTATTGATGCCATTTAGGGGATATTGAATTATAAGCTTCCCTCATGCCGCCAGAGGTACAACGACGGTCTGTTCCACGTCATTTGCTAAGGTAACGCGCTAGTGTTCCAGCTCAGCTAGCGTTCTTGGGTCGTTTTACAGTCGTGTGATTTTTGCGTTCTATTGTCCAGCTTAACTATTTATTTCGACATGCTATGCTTATTTGTTTTGAAACGTAGATTGGTTAATAAACCGTTTAATGTTACTTACTAGTTTGCGAACCCTGTCAAGCACTAAGTCCACGATCTCCTTTCCGATTGTGTAGTGGCCTCGGGCGTAGTTGTTGGCGGCATCCTCCTTGCCCGTGATGAGCTGCTCTGGGTGGAACAACTGGCGATACGTCCCGGTGCGCACCTCATCTATAAAATATATATTACGTTTCAACTTTAGTGGGGATTTTTTCTTTAACGGCCAACTTACAAAAGTATAATAACCTTCTCTTCATAATTTCAACTTATATCTAATTTTTGTCTTTACCAACAACAGTTGGTTCAAGATCGACAAACACAGCACGAGGTACATGTTTTCCCGCCCCCGTCTCGCTAAAGAAGGTGTTGAAGGAGTCGTCCCCTCCTCCGATGGTTTTGTCGCTGGGCATTTGCCCATCAGGCTGGATTCCATGCTCCAAGCAGTACAGCTCCCAGCAAGCATTACCGATCTGGACACCGGCCTGACCAACGTGAATAGAGATGCACTCACGCTGTTGAAGAACAAACCCCAAATTAGCTCTCAAAATAAACGTCCCAAAACTGCCAAATGTATGTTCACATTGTAGTTACCCAATTTATGTTACCCATAACCTGCTAACATTAACATCACTGGTTTGTTAATTATCTATGATTATATAGCTACTAACGTTAGCGAAGCAAACACACTGCAGCCATTACTGTATTAACGGTACAGTGGCTAGCTGAGTTACATACTACAGCTAACTATTTTGATCAAAATGGTAAGTTTGATGCTTTTGCCAAAATCTATTTAAATATAACTTACCATTTTGATTTTATAATTAAATATATATGTGTAGCTAGCTAATTGCGGTCGTTGACAGTTGCTAGCTATTCCTGGCTCTACGACTTCTAACAGCTTTCAGTTAATGTCAAGGGGAGAACAAAAAAAAATCGCTCATTCACACTTATATCGTCTTTTATGAACTCGCCTTTGCTTCCATCTGATTGGTTGTATTTTATACATTTGCGGTGTCAATCTTACATTCCTTTTTTACAATTGGACTATCGTTTGAAATTTTAAAAATCAACATGGCCAACGTATGTTATTGGCTTGTTTTGCTGCTTGATTTTAAATGGGATTTTTTTACGCCAAGGCAGGTTGCAAAATTGCTGATTTGTTATCTTGTGTCATATTACCTCCTCACACCATATTATCTGAACAAAACGATTTGTTTGTGCAGACCTTGATATCCTTTTGCTAATATGTATTATACAGTATGTATGTTATTTTTATAGGCAGGTATATCATTAACCGTCAGTACTGTAAAAAAGCCTCAGTGTTTTGTCTGTACTTCTATTTTTCTCGTTTTAAATTGCTCAAGCTCCGTCATTGAGCTGTTTTTAAGAAGACATAGCTTAAATGTGATGCATCCATAATCATGGTTAGTGGACTAGTTCTCTGATAAGGATATGCTATATATATCAAACAAAACTTTTCCTAGCGGGGAGGTGGAAGATTAAAAAGATGGAAAACCTTTACACTGCCTTGTCTCACTGTGCTCTAGCGACTCCATGTGGTAGGTCATGTCTGCAAGGTCAATCATCAGATTTGTTGTTGGTCTGGTATTGTGCTCCGTTCTTATATGTTTGTGCCGACCAAAACGCCTTGGTTGAGCGAGCAGAGTGATAAGAAGCAGAAGAGCTTGGTGAGATGTGCAAAGTTGAACATGTCACAATCTTTGACTCTAGCTATGTCGAAAGCACAACCATAATCACAAATTGGAGGATATACATTTAAAGAATATGAAGTGATAGTAAGCTAGAGACTACAAATGCGGGTAATGATAAGCGATATTAAGCTGTATTTTATTTATATAATTTCAGAATCTAATGTGACATGACATCCATGGGTGTCAGAGCGACAGCCATTGTAGGTGCAGAACAGGGAGGGAGGGAGAACTGAGCACAATTGAAAAGCAGTTCCAGTAGAACAAGGGCAGAAACTGGAGACTGAATGCATGTCTTTATGAAAACAATTATACCTAATATTTATGAAATTAAATAACTTGATTAATGTGAATAAATAAAGGTGGTGATGAATGAATGTTTACACTGATGAGCCAAAACATTATGCCTGTTGGCCCTCCATGTGCCGCCAAAACAGCACCTACCCGCCCAGGCATGGACTCTACCAAGACCCCTGAAGATGTCCTGTTGTATTTTGCACCAAGACATTAGCAGCAAATCCTTCAAGTCCTGTAAGTTGCGAGGTGGAGCCGCCGTGGATCTGACTATTTGGTCCAGTGCATCCCACAGATGCTCAATAGAAGTGAGATCTGGGGAATTTGGCAAGGTGCTGCCCTGGTCTCAATTTGGCAATGACTTCAGGGCAACACCTTGAACTCTTCATCATGTTCCTCAAACCATTCCTGAATAATGTGTGCAGTGTGGCTGGGCTCTTTATCCTATGGATAGTGGCCACTGGCATCAAGGAATACCATGAATGGGTTTACCTGGTCCACATGAGTGCCCTACCCAGGGTTTCCCAGCACTGGCTTGTTGTCTTCTCGCAGTGCATCTTGGTGCCATCACTTCCCCAGGTAAATGGTGCACACATACACGGCCGATCACGTGATAAAAGAAAATGGGACCCATCAGACCAGATGACCTTCCACTGCTCCAACGTCCAGTTCTGCGGCTTGCGTGCCCATTGTAGGCACTTTCGATGGTGCAGGGTTCATCATGGGCACTCTGACTGGTCTGCGGCTATGCAGCCTCATACGCAGTAGGGTGCGATGCACTACGCAGCCCCATACACATGTGCGATGCACATTTTTAAAATATACTTTGTGCTTAACAAGAACGGATGTAAATCGGGGGAATTCCCTTCTGTTATACACAAAACATCTGTGTCTGTGCTGTTCTGTTTCAATACTGAAACCCCACTGATGTAGGCTACAGAAAAGCCATCACCCACATTAGCATGGAATACAACTAACTACAGGCAACTACCACACCTCATGAATATATACATACTGAAGGAAAACTACTCATGGGGCTTTCCTCATGTATAAGGTTTAATAGACAAAACATGTACAATAACAGCGGGGCCGGATTATGGACCAGGCAAATGGGGCCTAGGCTCATGGCCTCTAACCATTAGAGGCCTCAGGCTACAAGGCACCCGTAGGCCCATAATGGTCAGAGGCCTGTGGGACAATCTACTGTGAATGTGAAATGTAGAAAGATAGATGGATAGCGCTTGAATAAGTGGACCCTTCAACCCATCAAGTGCCCCCTGACTACCAGGGCTCCACCACAACCCATTCCAGGTCCCCTTGCTTCAACCCATACCAGAGCCCCCAACTCCACCTTTTACCAGGACTCCTCCACAAACCATACTAAGGCCCCTCCTCCACAACCCATACCAGGTTCCCTCCACAACTTTTACAGGGACCCCTTAGTCCCGCCACAACCAAGACCAGAGCCTCTAACTACCAGTGTGTGTTAGATATTAGATCTATTTAATATATGTTATATATAGTACATTTCTATTAGATTTTCCATTAATGTGAGCCAATAACAATAATATGTATTTATTATTATTATTGGTGTTTAGAGCTATTTTGTAGGTGTTATAGTTGTAGAAGTTGTATGCTATGATAGTTTTCAGCCTCCCTTGTAAGTCACTTTGGATAAAACAAAGCATTTGCTAAATTACTTAATGTAAGTGTAATTGTTAATATTTTACTTGATATTAACTTGATATAAATGCACATTATATAATTTTCACAACATTCAGGCTATGACAATGCTTCAGATTATTATGATTTCAAATAATTAGTACATTTCCTAACATGAGGAAAATTGTGCAGAAATGATGCTGGAAGAAAATTGTGGGCCACTGTTAAATTTAAGAAAAAATATTTTTTGATAAATAGATTTAAAAAAATGCTGGGTTAGCGGAAGCAAGAGAGAGTTCCAGTAATTTCAAAATTTCAGAAAGTTTCCGTAATCAAAATGAAAATGTAGAGGACAATGAGTGGTTTTACATGGGGGGGGGGCTTGTGGTTGCATGAGTTCTTGTAGGAGAGGGCCTCCAAAAAAATTCCATGCCCAGGGGCCTCATAGAATGTAGATCCGTCCTTAAATAACAGTATGCTTAAAGTGAACAATGTCCTAAAGCACATGAAAAGAACACAGGGATCTTGAGGATCTGCAACAGAATTATTGTATTATAACTATACTGAAGAAAGAAATAAGTTGGCCCATTTTAACACACTGAAGTATGTTTATTAGTATTTAAATAGTACTTAAAAACTATTTTAATACTAGTGTACTAAAGGACAACATAAGTGGTTCCAAAACACAAGACCTTAAGTATAGTTTTTTTGGTCTTCGGGGTCCATCTGTGACATCAAAAAATCGTGTAGTAGGTGGGTGCTGGTGATGGAGGATTTTTGACGGACGACGCTTGGCGGGATAACGACCGTTATCACCACAGCCGTAGTGATAACGTACGTACGGATGACACGCTTACATCGACTTCATTTATTTATGTCGGATTTTGAGAATTAATATAAAAAAAGAAATACTTAGTAAGTTCAATTGTTAATGAGGTCTATTTTTCCTAAAACGATCGCATGGATTAGCGTGTCCCGAAATTAATATTTTTGTTAAACCCCTAGCCATACTGAGTTTCCTCAGCAGCACGTCACCAACAAGAGCAGGCCGAGCAAGCGTGCAGGACCGAGATTTGCAGAAAGCGTTCAAGTCCTGTTTACAAGATTCTAATCTTTCCTTCTCTGAAATGGGTATATTTAATAGTGTCATTGAGTCTACAATTCTAGATCGATATTTACCACAATTACCAAATATTTAAAACGTTCACCGTCCTACAGTAACCTCATTGTGAGTAGCCTACTAAACAGTCAATATATTTCAGGGATACTAACTCCCTTTCCTCAAGTATATACACTAGTCCATCTATTTTGAACTGAATACATTAATTAACCATATTTTATTGAACTGTGCCTGTCAGCTTTATTACCTCATCAAAAATGGTTTAGGTATTCCTTTACTGCAAAGGCTTATGTACATCCAATGCACTAGGACCTTCCTATACACACAGCTCAGATGCCTAAGCTTGACTACAGCAGTGACTTTAGTTCCACAATTAACTGAAGCAAATGCAGACATTGAACCGAAGAACTTGAATGCAAATGCTGCCTTTAATTTCTGAAACATTCAAAACAAGAGCTAAATTTAGCCATGGACTTGAAAGCTGCAGTTGACCCTGTAACCTCACTCACATGATCCACACATTTTCATTGTATTTTTACATCATACTAGGTAAATGATCAGTTAGCTTCAGCAAACCAGTGTAGTAGCACTGAAAGCTTTGCAAACAAAAACCTATGAAAGCGGTCATTTAATATGGTTTCCAGAATTTCAGGAAATTTAGTGTTTCCAAACCCACCACACATTTGCATTCACAAAATGCTTTAGTTCAGATGCCCCGAGCTTATCAATGCAAATGGAAGCATTAACCCCAAAATAAAACTGCCTCTAAGATTTGAAACTTACAAATTGCTGAATTTAAACAAATCACTGCAAAGACACCATCAGGAATGCTTGAACTTTATTGAACTTAAAAGTAATTAGGATGTGGGTAAGGAAGTCAAAGGCTGGGTTGGAGTTTAGGAAGGAATTGAAGACTGAGTAGGAATGGCGGGGAAATTGGGTTCAGGCGAGACATCGTTAAGGGCAGAGAAGTTGCTCAGTTGCCACCACGGAGACGGAGCACCAGGTG
>JACXGI010020030.1:0-11502 GCA_016801175.1 Esox masquinongy | reverse complement strand
CACCTACAGTGAATATTATTTAGTTGTGGTGTCGACATCAACGCTGGAATGGAGGACTTTCAGATGCCAGTGATCTGTCTCCTGACACTTCTCTCTGTCTGCAGTGCTCAGTATGATGGTAAGACTGACACACAAACACACTGGACTGTTACATGTCCACAATGGAACAAATTGCTTGAACGAAGTGCAAGACTCTCATTACCCCTTATTTATTTAAAATTAAACTGTCTGATCTTCTCAACCAACAGTATTTATATCCCCTGATGGTGATCAACTTTGCACTTTATTCCAGTTGTATTTATAATCACATCTGTGTGATGTCCAAGGCAACGTTTCTTCTGTAAATATGTATCACATCATTTGGTGTTATTCTCTTGATTATTCTGTACTTAATGTTTTTCATTGTCTTGTCATATTCATGTGTAACTGAGTTTTCTTTTTGCTGGACCGTGTAAGCGGAGCCGGCCAAGAAGAGTGAATGTCTCTCACTGAGTGAGCGAGGGAGCAACCCACCCTTGTTAAATAGCGTAGTGGTTAGAGACGCGGACTACCAAACAACAGGTCCCGTGTTCGAATCTCGTCACATTCAAAACAAACTGTGCAAAACAGGATTTGTTCATGATAGACAAAAACTTTGCTAGCTACAACCTTCAGTAGCTACTTTATAATAAGCCTAAACTATTTCTGGTTATATTGCCACTATTTCTGGTGGATTTTTGAAGTACGCATCATTGCAATGTTTTTGGGGTAATAAAGGCTAGATCACGAAAGAGTGGGGTTTCCACGATTCTCTCGTCTTTTCACTTGATGAAAAAGTCAGTTATCAGTTATGAAAAAGTAAGTCAGTTATGAAAAAGTAAGTTAGTAGATACTGGTAAAGCCTATTACTGGCTAATAAGCTGTTAAAACGGCCAGTGGCAAAAGCCATACAGTCCATAGATGCTATTTGTGGTGGATATTTACTTAATAATAAAACGTTAGTCAGTTTAACACAATGCTGAATGGTGTCTAGCGTAATATTCATACTTGGCGTGATGTTAATGTGTGACAAGATGACTCTCTGCAAATGTATAGCTCTGGGGCATAGTGTTTAAAGACACAGCCTCTCACGTGGGAGACCCGGGTTTGAATCCAGGGAGGATTCATCGCATTCATCACTTTTAATTGCGGGCCGGCTGGACTAGGCTTGCTTGGTTCATTTTCTGGTTTGTTTAGACCTTATCCAGGTAGTCATAGTATATGAGAATTTGTTCTCAATGATCTTAACAAGGCAATTATAACAGTATGAAGTGATGTGATGTCATACTTCCAGGATACAGTCTCTCTTATAAACCAGGAGGCTTGAATCCTGAATGTTGATTGGCTGACAGCCGTGGTATAAGACTGTATTACACGGTTATGACATCACATCCCCTTCTAAGGCTCTAATTGTGTTGGTATCTGGTTTATAGGAGTAATTAGGCATCTCTGGGGTTTGTGATATATTCTATGTGATATCATGCCTAATAACAGCTCTTAGCTGTAGTATATTGGCCATATATATCACACCCCCTTGTGCCTTATTGCTTACATATATCACGGCTATCAGCTGCTTTTCTCACTTAATTCGGCACATTCTTCTCTCCCCTGTAAGTTTTCTGTGTATTGTGTGGTCACTATATCTAGGTTAATAAACCACTCTAAAGGGGCCCTTTATATAAACTTGTATGAGTGAATACATTATTTTACATTCCCTCTCAAAGCTTAGTTTCATATGCAAGTGAAATTGTGGCATTGTAGGGCTCTGGCAGAGCATCTTACCAGTTATCGAGAGGTAGATGGATTGAAATGCCACAGAAAAATCCCGGTTGGACCTTCTGTGTGAACTGACTAATATCTCATATCTCCTCCCCTTCTATGGAGAAGGGCCACTGGATTGATGCCAGTAATCATAGTATAATTCTGAGAGAAGGAACATGCTACTTTGTATTTATTAACTATACATTTGGCTTCAAAAAGCTACTCCATAATCTAAACATAAATGTTGAGGGAAATTTTTTATAAACACTTCCTATATTCACTCTAGTTGGATAGGATTTCAAAACATCTTTAACTGTCTATCACTGAAAGGCATAACCCTATTTTATCAAGACATGATAGTTGTTTCATATTCAGTTCACTATTTCTTACTTTTACAACTGATATATCCATCTCTGACCATAAAACAACTTGCATGAAACTACTACTTACATTTTGGAACATTCTGGTGTATCCCTTCTACCGTGCATGGCTGAATAACTTACTACCTCCATGTCCTTGATATAACTAATAAAACAGGTGTTTTAAATGTTTGTCATAATGTCATGTGTTGTTCTGTTCCAGTCCAGGTTGTTGGCCAGTCAGAACCAGTTTTGGGCATCGTAGGTGATGATGTCATCCTCCCTTGTACTGTTAGAACCACCATCAGAACCGTCAATGCTGTTGATGAATCTGTGGAGTGGCAGAGACCTGACCTCCAACCTAAAGAGGTGCATTTCTACCGTAACCGTGACGACTACAATGATGACCAGAATCCATCCTACAGACGAAGGACGTCACTGTTTAAAGAAGAAATGAAGTACGGGAACATCTCCTTAAAACTGACCGGAGTGAAACTCTCTGATGATGGAAACTACACCTGCTTCATTCCAACACTAAGGAGTCCAGATCAGAAAGCATCTGTTCAACTCAGTATTGGTGAGTTACTTAAATATTGGATACATGGATTTACAGGGTTTGTCTTGGTCCGTCTGTCAAATATACACCCTCAATAACTGACAAATAACTATTAAAGCATTTGTCCTCCTTACGTCAAATATTTTAGTGATCATGCCTTTAGCTATAAAAGTGCCCACTTACTGAATGTTTTAAATCATGACATTTTGTCAGCATCCAGCCACCCTTTCCCCTTTAAAAGACATCAGACATCCATAGAACATGTGTTATATCTTCTGTTTTATCTGCGGTGGTGCAGCATCTAAACCACGGATCTCTATGGTTGGAATTGATCCCATGGGAGTGGTACTGGAGTGTGAGGCTGGAGGGTTGATCTACAGACCTGAGATGACCTGGCTGGACAGTGATGGAAACATCCTCCATGATGGACTGACAGAGACAGAGACAGAGACAGATGGTCGCTACACTGTGAGAGGACATGTGACCATCTACAAGACTGACAACAACAGGTTCACCTGTAGAGTTCAACAGCAGCAGGTCAACCACAAGATGGAGACAGAGATTCATGTCCCAGGTGAGGTCTTCATTAGTTAACCTGAATACCAGACACCTTGTTAGACCAGATTAGTGGACAGAAATTTATGTCCCAGGTGTTTTTTGGTTGTTTGTCAGCTTGTGTTGTCCAAAAGTTAATAAAGGATTCTACATGGATTCTGTGTTTCAGATCGAATGTTTCCTGAGCCGTGCCAGTCCTGGTGGAGGGGCTTGGGGTTTGGGGGTCTGACCTGGGGTCTGATTGTATTGATTGTTGTAGCTGTAGTTCTCTACATCCTGAAGAGAAAAGGTCTACTGTACTGGGGAAGAGGTAAATCACTGATGGAAGTTACATTTGATTTGGCAGTCAAGTGATTTATTAGAGCCTCGTGTGTCCGTGGAATCTAGTGACAAATAACTTAACAGACATAAAATGTTAGATTTTTCCAGCTTTAGCTACAAGTTTTAGTTCAGTCACTAATTTAGGTAAAACATTGTCCGGTGAATTTATTGTATGTATTTTTGTTCAGCTGTTTTTAGCAGAATTTTTTTTTAGTTTCCCACATGACTGTTTATATTGAACATATTAATGTAGGAAGCACTATTAGCTAACTGGTCTTTTTCTAATCATCTTCTCATTCTGTTCTATTCAGGAGTATTAAAAAGAAATCCACCAACAATAGAGACGTCAGAGCAGAATGAGAATCTACCATTTAACATCTTGCTCCATGGTGTTGAGGGTGGTTTCTAGGACATGGATGCCAGCAGCTCTTCTGTTTTCCTGCTGGACCGGGAATTCTCTAATTGGACATTGATGCCTGGACATGACTGAGGGAAATGAGCAGGGGTGCTGATATTGGTTGATCACGTGGTGGAATTGAACAGTTATTGACTGGAGACACCTGTCGACCATAATGATGCACATCAACCTCGACTACAGACTACCTGAATCTCTTGGGGGGGTGGGGGGGTTGAAGCACACCCTAATTCCCATTTCTGTGGAGGCTGGTTACTGTCCCTCCTCTGAATATAAAAGACTCCTAGACTTTTGACCGCCCTGTGTTGTAAATAATGGACCCAGGTAGAACACACAGCAGGTTCTGTACTGTTTGATACAGTAAAATTAATCTGCGTAAACTGTGTAATCATCAGGTCAATTAAACTTCAGGGATATGATGGTATACAAAACATAGTGGGCATTTATAATATCAGTGTGATGCAGCCATTTGTGTAGCGGCACTGTGAGTGTGTGTGGTGTCACAGTGAGTGTGTGTGGGGTCACAGTGAGTGTGAGTGTGTGTGGTGTCACAGTGAGTGTGTGTGGTGTCACAGTGAGTGTGTGTGGTGTCACAGTGAGTGTGTGTGGTGTCACAGTGAGTGTGTGTGGGGTCACAGTGAGTGTGAGTGGCAGTAGGGGTGAAGACAGGATGCACAACATCTGCATACAAGGCTCAGAACCAGCTCTACAAGTGGCAGGTAATTGTGGTGGATAAAAACATCAGCCAGACAGCAATGTGATTTAGAGCTCCTGGGGGCTCCTCACTGTTGGGTCAGACACAAAATACATAGTTTAGTATACAAATTGTGAAAAGTGATTGGATTAGATTCAATTTTCAACCTTGTCATTTCTGAGATCAGTTGTGTTGCGACAGGATGGAGAAATTGCTTTTTAGAAAATGTAGGTAGCTCTAAAAAGAGCTGTTGTGTGTAGCTCTTAGAAGAGCTGTTTTATTGCAGTCTTCCAGCTGGGGAATTGAAGTAGACCATGAACTTGTCCCTCACAGCCAGTGCCCCCCCAGACCCCGATTACCAGCACTGTGTCCGACATCCATTAGCCCTGGGTTCAGGTCTTACCAGCACTGTGTCCGACATCCATTAGCCCTGGGTTCAGGTCTGACCAGCACTGTGTCCGACATCCATTAGCCCTTGGTTCAGGTCTTGGATGGGTGGCATGTTGATCTCCATATGAAGTTGTAGAGCATGCAGGTGGCCTTCACAATCCAGTCAGCCTTGTCTGGAGACACAGCCATTGCTCATTGGTAGACCTGCCACTGTGATGCTAGGATTCAGACGGAACACTCCGTCATCCTGGCCCGACTCAGGCTGTAGTTAAAGTTTAGCCGACTCTGAGTCAAGGCTCTACCTGGGAAGGGCCTCATCATGTATCTTAGGAGGGGGAGTGCCTGGTCAGCCACAATGACATGGGGCGTGGGGCCTAGGTGCTCTGCGCCAGGTAGAGGGGCATCAGTGGGGAGTTGAAGGGAGCCAGCCTGAAGAGCCCTGGCAAATGCTGAAGCAGCAAGTGTTCCTCCAATAGGCACCAACGTCAACCATCCGGATCCTACAACGGGCATCAACGACGGACAGAAGGACAATGGAGTAGCCCCCCTTGTAGTTAAAATACCCTGAATGGCCTGGGCACCTTAAAGCAACATGCTTACCATTCAGGGCACCTTCACAGTTGGGAAACTTCCAGAGCTCCCTGAATTCCCTCTCCATTATCCTCCAGTCCTCTGTGGTTGGCTCAGGTATGTAGTCAGTCTCCAAGGCTTAACAGATGACCCTGCAGACCTCAGCAACGATGCCTAGACACAGTACTGATGCCCACACGGTAGCTGTAGGCAATGGTCCTAAAAGAGTCACTAGTTGCCAAGTACCTATAATGACAGAATGTTGACCATTTGTATATTAAGTAGCATGCAAGCTTTAATATTCATATCAATCTACATTAACGATGTTAATACAAATTGTGCAAGGAAAGACAAAAATGAATGAATAGAATAATATAAAGAATAATAAATTAGGTGGTAATGACGGTTATACTGTACTTTAACTGATAGGATAATAGACTAATATCCATTAGTGATGGGAAGTTCGACTCTTTCTACTGACTCGGATCTTTTCGAGTCGTTCTGTAAAAAGTTTGATTCTTTCGAGTCATTTCGTTCATTTGAGTCACTAATGCCTTCAAATGAACGAACCAACCGTTCAATTGAACGATAAAACGGACCGAGTCAGTCGTTCACGAGTCTTTTTATTTAGGCAAAGGCCCAGTGTATGATTTTATCTGTATTTATCATTACAATAAAAAATCAACTTCTACATTAAATATTTTAGACCTACCATGTGTCCAATTATCTGTTACAAACATGTCTTTATTATGCTATTGTCTTGATCTATTTTTCTTAGCGAACGTAAAACTAACAGCGTATTCCGTGGTTGGGTTGAACTCCGCCAGTCGTTCAAATGAACGAAACAACCGTTCAATTGAACGATAAAACTGACCGAGTCAGTCGCTCACTAGTCTTTTCACTCAGGCAAAGGCAGCGGCTCCGTGCTTGTTTCCATATTTTTTCATGACATCAGTAATCAACTAACTATATTAATTATTATAGTCTGTACCTCAGATATATAGGCAGTCGTTGTCCAGGTCTCATGGGTTCCCTCCAAAATGTGTTTTGCCTTTCGATGAAGGGACCAACTTTGCTGAGCAACTTGTCAGACTGGGTAATCCATCCGATTATAGGATTTGAAACGCGCACAATCTAGACCAGGGGTGGGCAATATTTTTCACTGGGGGGCCACATTGAAAATGCCAGAGAGCATCGCGGGCCAGATTACTTTTTTAACCAACATGCTTAAAAGACACGCAGCATAGCTAACTCTGTTTACTTGCATATTACATTTATGCATATTTCTATTCCATGCAACATCATTTTCATAATCTACCTTAATTTACTTTAACAATGTTGTTTGTATTATACTCTGTTAACAACTGTTATTATGGCAGGCAAAGGCCTAAGAAATCCCTTTTCAAGGTTATTACTCAATGGAAATGTTGCAACACATACTTGCCTTAAAATTTTACTTTCAATATAACAGAGTAGCCTATATTACATAAGGTATATTGTTAACAACAGTTATTAGGGCAGCCATAAGTCTATCCCAGCCAACATTGGTATGTGGGCACCATACGGGTAGTAAATGGGTCCTATATGGGATTGTCCGCGGGTTTCATAATGGCCCCATGTTAATTGCCCATATGGGTTTCATGCAAGATTACACTGGGTGTTAGGTGGTCCCCAAATGGGCAACATACGCAAGACCATCCCGGTCCCATCTTCAAGCTTTTATCACTTTTGAAGATTTTCACTCAATGCAAATGTTGGTATAATTGCGGTTATCTAACTTCTTCCAGTATATTTTTTGTACTACATGCTTTTACGACCGCTATTCCGGCAGCCCAGACCCAAGAAATCAACTTTTAGGGCCACTCACTCATGATTAGGAGAGCCTGGGCGTTGATGAGAGAGGTGAAGTTAGGAGTCTGTTCAGGCAGCGTGCGGTACTGCTATTACTCAGTCAGTGAGGCTGGATCTATGCTTGGACTTGTTGAATTTTAGCATCGGATGACAGTTTTTTGTATTTTGCCGTATACTTGCTCTGGAAGTGCCTCTGCAATTTGTACTCTTTAAAAACTGCGACGTTAGCTTTACATATTAATTATGTGTCTGTCCATTATTTTTTAAATACCCTGCTTTCGTTATCAACTTTTCTTAGACGGGCTCATTTTCAGATATCGCTTGCCATCAATTGCGTATAGTATGAACAAACGCGCGTGGATTGTGGTGCTGGTCCCTATCTACGTATCATAGCAACGCAAATAGATTGTTTCTATTTAAACGTATTTTAAACGGACAGTATGATACTACTGTACTTATTATGGGAGTGCCACGAGACTTTTAGTTTGAAATAAATAAATACGCAGCAGTAAATAAAGTAACGTAATCTGCAGAGCTCGTCAATTATTTTTATTTTGTATTTTTAAAGATTTAGATGTATCGCGGGCCGGATAGAATTACTCAACGGGCCGGATTCGCCCCGGGGGCGTTATCTTGCCTAGGTCTGATCTAGACGAAGCTCCTGCACCAGGTGGTGGTACTCACCCGGCTCCATGTACATATGAACCCTTTCTGCGGGGGCTGTCACCACTATCTTGAATTGCCAGTATAGTAGAGAAATCCTATCCGCTTTGTTTTAGTGACTTTCATTTTAGCAATGAACGGAACGGAGATTGGTTTCCTACTCTTGTGTTTGTTTGGCCCGCATTTCCCCCTTGAACACAATAGGCTACTTGTCCCAGAAGTGGGTTTTGGTTTAAACGTGCGCGCGTAGTGATAGGCTGCGATATTTAGGGTTGCACGTTCAAAACTAAGCAACTGATTGGTGAAAAACATAGAGGCGGGACGATTTCAACTGTCTCCCGTTCTCATAAACCGAATGTCAACGGCGCGAGTATTTGAAATGACTTACGGAAGAGTCTCTAAAATGAGTGATTTTCAGCCTTTTATTCCTGCCACCTCTCCCCGTCTGCAGAGCGGAGGATACAGGTAGGCTTTAAACAACCAACAACAAGCTTCTTCCTTCATTGAAAATGATGTATTTCCCTGTTCAATTTCCTTTAATATTCAACTGACTTGCCAATCTGATCAGAGACAACTAGCTAACAAATGTTTACAACTACAGGGTATCCGCGGGTCCTTAAAAAGTATTGAATTAATATATCTATATGAAAGGCCTTAAAGTCTTAAATAGTCTTATGACGTCTTTTTTAAGGTCTTAAAAATGTAGTGTGGACGTTTGTGAATGCATTTTAGCTCTGGTCGTGGGCAGAGAGGAACCTCGATTTGAGAGTCAGACTGTTAGATGTCCACGTGAAGGTTAGCTGCTTTTCTCCCAACACTTGTTCATGAGGTAGATAGATATCAAGTACCAGGCTAGGTAATTTAGCTGGCAACACAGTAGACTGTTGAACTTCCCACAGGTACCATGGGATTGCTATGGAGGTACATTTGTCTTTTTGTCGACTATTCTTTTCAATCATAAATAATTGTTCTAAAAGCAAAAAGGAGGCTTCAGATTAAAACAATTTTGCAATGAAATATTTAGTAATAATTTTTAAATAAATATTTTTTGCGCTCTATCAGCCACACTATTTCGGCTAGACTTCCTCCTTTGCTTGCAGTTCTTTTTTTGCTTTTGAAACTTTTTTTTTTAGTAATAACTCTAGTTATTCGTTTGCACGTTAACCCCACAGCTATGGGCGGGGTTTCGTGGGAGGTGTGGATGATGCTTCTCCATTGGTTATCCATTTTTGTCAGTTTGGCTACAACCAGTACTGTTCAGCCTTTCTTTCCGACACAAAGGAAGTCATAGGAAACACCTACGAAGAACATAATGAAGCTCTGATCGCGTACCACATACGTACTGGAAGTAGATACGTAGTTCGTGGGTGAAGTACGTACTGTTTATTATAGTAAACTAGTATGCCAGTACTGGGACGGATTGGAACATATTACCTTGTCATGAAATTGCGTCTCAAAATATCAATTTGTCGCGCATTAATTATCATCCAGCCATGTTTGAATATTTAGCTAGAAATAATGATGCATTGTGTTCTTATGAAGTTTACTTCCACCACAAATAGCATCTATGAACTGTATGGCTTTTGCCACTGGCCGTTTTAATAGCTTACAAGCCATTAACAATAGTATCTTACCACTTGGAATAGTCATAATAATTGAGCCCATTCTAGCGAGACTGAAGACTTCACACTACCAAAGCTATGTCATGGCAAAACAACGTTCGTTTTTCCTTCATTCGTAAATGACGTTAATACAATAACTGTCAATATAGGTGAAGATAATTGACTTTTTCATTAAGTGATAAGACGAGAGAATCGTGGAAACCCCTCTTTTACTGCGCAAGAGGTTGTTTTCTATATTAGACTAGCCCAAAAATTACGCTCGGATACATACTTCCAAAATCCATCAGAAATAGTAGACCATCCAGGTACTTTTGGCATACTATTTTCACTGTAATATGATTTGGGACATACTAATCTTCTCGCATATTTATCTGGCATATATACAATAGTATGCAAGTATGTGCTCTGGGATTCAGCCTGTGATGGTGGCATCTCGGCTAAGCAGCACCGGGCGTAATTCCCTCCAACTTCTACATAGCTAGTTAGCTCCTATGATTCAGTGTCGGTTCAAAACATTCTAATATATTACATACATACATTCCGTAGAATGATAAATCATGCAATTAATCTAACTTTCTTTCAGGGCAACTCATAAGCCGTCCTAAGCATGTCCTATTTGTTTCTTAGTTAATATATAATCATATTTAATGACCGTAATGTTTATTTTTGTTTTGCAGAAAAATATTACAGCGTTTCCATTAGCTAATGATGCATAGGCCTACTTAAAACTCACACTTGCACTCAGTATTGGCATATATCCTATTGTTCCTATCGTAGGAACGTAACTACAAACTATGAAGAAATTGGACCTTAGAAACCTCACTGATGCTTACCTGAGATGCTTGTAGGTACAATTTCGTAGATGTTATATGTCGTGGAGCTCCGCCCCCTAGAGGGGCTTTAGCTCCTAGTGGTTTACCCTGGCCGCGTCCGCGGCCGTACTGAACTCATTATGCAAGATGCGTCAGCCAATCAGGGCACACCTGCCCCTATATATGACCCGTGAGCCCAGAGAACGTCCTCCCTTTTTATTCAGCAAACGCTTGCTGAGTGCTGTACTGATTTCTCTACTTCAGCCTGAGAATTTTTGTCGTTGACGTTCTTCAGCTCGACGTCTCAACATGAAGAAGTTTTTCGCCGCCGCTTGCCGTTGCGCCAACCTGTCTGCAGACCAGGATTCACATCGCGCGTGTGTTTCCTGCCTGGGACCGGCTCACGCTCGTGAGGGTCTCACAGACCCCCCGGCTTGCTCCTCCTGTGCTACTTTGTCTCTCTCTACACGTGTAGAGAGGGCAAATTACTTTGAACAGGAGGTGGACGTCTCCGCCGTCTTGGATTCCAGCGACGACGATGACGACGAGATGTCTGAGGAGGACGCTCCTACGCAGAACCCGACTCCTCTGACGCAGGCAGACCCGCCCCCTTCCCACGTGGGTTGTGGTGGCGATTCTCGCGCTTCTCCCTCTCTCCCGGGAGAAATGGAAGACGAACTCTCCTCTGCTGCTTCTTTCCGCCCGCCCCCTCTCCACGTGGAGTTTGCGGGCATGATAGAGAGGGCAGCTCTTCGCATTCAGCTGCCTCTGCCCCCCCTGCCTGCGCCGAAGGAACCTTCAGACATGTCCTTCGGCTCCTGGTTTGAGCGTGTGAAACCGGTGGACTCCCCTGCGCCTGAGGTCCGTGGTTTTAAAGTCTTCGCCGAGGGTTCCTGGTCTGCCCCAGCATCGGCT
>JACXGI010020029.1:0-11466 GCA_016801175.1 Esox masquinongy | reverse complement strand
TCATGTTAAATAGAAGTCATTACACACCTGCCATCATTTAAAGTGACTCTGATTAATCACAAATAAAGTTCAGCTGTTCTAGTAGGATTTTCCTGACATTTTCTTAGTTGCATCTCAGAGCAAAAGCCATGGTCCGCAGAGAGCTTCCAAAGAATCAGAGGGATCTCATTGTTGAAAGATATCAGTCAGGAGAAGGGTAGAAAATAATTTCCAAAGCATTAGATATACCATGGAACACAGTGAAGACAGTCATCATCAAGTGGAGAAAATATGGCACAACAAAGACATTACCAGGAACTGGACATCCCTCCAAAATTGATAAAAAGACGAGACGAAAACTGGTCAGGTAGGCTTCCAAGAGGCCTACAGCAACATTAAAGGAACTGCAGGAATTTCTGGCAAGTACTGGCTGTGTGCTACATGTGACAACAATCTCCCGTATTCTTCATATGAATGGGCTATGGGGTAGGGTGGCAAGACGGAAGCATTACAAAGAAAAACATCCAAGCCCGGCTGAAGTTTGCAAAAACAAACATCAAGTCCCCCAAAAGAACGTGGGAAAATGTGTTATGGTCTGATGAAACCAAGGTTGAACTTTTTGGCCATAATTCTAAAAGGAATGTTTGGTGCAAAAACAACACTGCACATCACCCAAAGAACACCATACCCACAGTGAAGCACGGTGGTGGCAGCATCATGCTTTGGGGCTATTTTTCTTCAGCTGGAACCGGGGCCTTAGTTAGGGTGGAGGGAATTATGAACAGTTCCAAATACCAGGCAATTTTGGCACAAAACCTTCAGGCGTCTGTTAGAAAGCTGAAGATGAAGTTCACCTTTCAGCACAACAACGACCCAAAGCACACATCCAAATCCACAAAAGCATGGCTTCACCAGAAGAAGATTAACATTTTGGAATGGCCCAGCCAGATCCCAGACCTGAATCCAATTGAACATCTGTGGGGTAATCTGAAGAGGGCTGTGCACAGGAGATGTCCTCGCAATCTGACAGATTTGGAGCGCTTTTGCAAAAAAGAGTGGGCAAATATTGCCAAGTCAAGATGTGCCATGCTAATAGACTCCTACCCAAAAAGACTGAGTGCTGTAATAAAATCAAAAGATGCTTCAACAAAGTATTAGTTTAAGGGTGTGCACACTTATGCAACCAGGTTATTGTGAGTTTTTTATTTTTTATTTTTCCCCCTCAAAAATTTCAGTTTGTTTTTCAATTGAATTGTTCACGTTATAGGTCACATTAAAGGTGGAAAACGTTCTGACATGATTTATCTTTATCTCATTCTTTTACATCACAAGAACCTGGCATTTTAACAGGGGTGTGTAGACTTTTTATATCCACTGTATATACAAAATACCAGTGGAAATATATATTTTGGACAAAATATATTATTCTTTTTCCAAACTGCCATTTAAATAACTTTCTAAAGAAGACAGATAAAAACTTAAGGTGCATTGAGTCTTCCTTGAACATCTGAAATCAGAATAGAAATACGTGTTACTGTTAACAAGATACAGCCATTTAATTGGACAATGGTATTTTTAAAAAATTCTATGGAATGTTTCGCTGAACAGAACCTACTTATCTAAACATTATATTACAACTTACCTGCACCAAAATCTCTTACAAATAGCATTTAGTCTTCCATAATAAGGAAAGATCTAAACAAGTAAAAATATTAATAAAATAATTTTATTGCAATAATAAGGTTTGGACAATACATTGTTTCATACATTGTCTCATATTATATGTCTCAATATCATAACAATATTAAAATAGAATACATTATCTAAAATCTAATTGATACAAATGTCAAAACATTTATCCAAGTTAACATTTATACAGTTATTTTACAAGCCCTAACAATGTCACATAAAGTGAGGGACAAAATTATTTGATCCCCTGCTGATTTTGTACGTTTGCCCACTGACAAAGAAATTATCAGTCTATCATTTTAATGGTAGGTTTATTTGAACAGTGAGAGACAGAATAACAAGAAGAAAATCCAGAAAAACGCATGTCAAAAATGTTATAAATTGATTTGAATTTTAATGAGTGAAATAAGTATTCAACCCCTCTGCAAAACATGACTTAGTACTTGGTGGCAAAACCCTTGTTTGCAATCACAGAGGTCAGACGTTTCTTGTAGTTGGCCACCAGGTTTGCACACTTCTCAGGAGGGATTTTGTCCCACTCCTCTGCAGATCTTCTCCAAGTCATTAAGGTTTTGAGGCTGATATTTGTCAACTCGAACC
Organism: Esox masquinongy; assembly: GCA_016801175.1. Classification (NCBI taxonomy): domain Eukaryota; kingdom Metazoa; phylum Chordata; class Actinopteri; order Esociformes; family Esocidae; genus Esox; species Esox masquinongy. The sequence continues at coordinate 9,198 of JACXGI010020029.1, read as the reverse complement.
TTCAGCTTCCTCCACAGATTTTCTATGGGATTAAGGTCTGGAGACTGGCTAGGCCACTCCAGGACCTTAATGTGCTTCTTCTTGAGCCACTCCTTTGTTGCCATGGCCGTGTGTTTTGGGTCATTGTCATGCTGGAATACCCATCCACGAAAAATGTTCAATGCCCTGGCTGAGGGAAGGAGGTTCTCACCCAAGATTTGACGGTACAGGGCCCCGTCCATCTTCCCTTTGATGTGGTGAAGTTGTCCTGTCCCCTTAGCAGAAAAACACCCCCAAAGCATAATGTTTCCACCTCCATGTTTGATGGTGGGGATGGTGTTCTTGGGGTCATAGGCAGCATTCCTTCTCCTCCAAACACGGCGAGTTGAGTTGATGCCAAAGAGCTCGATTTTGGTCTCATCTGACCACAACACTGTCACCCAGTTTCTCCTCTGAATCATTCAGATGTTCATTGGCAAACTTCAGACGGGCCTGTACATGTGCTTTCTTGAGCAGGGGGACCTTGCGGGCGCTGCAGGATTTCAGTCCTTCACGGCGTAGTGTATTACCAATTGTTTTCTTGGTGACTGTGGTCCCAACCCAACCCTATCTGATGACACCAATCGTAAATGAGCAGACAGAGGCAGAGAGGAAATGTAATGTGGCTCATAAAAAGTGTCGTAGCAAACAGGCTAAATAATTAGGCTAAATAATTATTCACAAAACGAAATACCAACGATCACCAATTATCAATTCAACAAACTTATTACACCGTTACTGTTTTTATTTGGAGAGAAAAAAAAATCGCATACACATCCTATCATCTCTCTTTGAATTTTCTCTGCTTATTTTACTGAAGAGTAAGATTCTACAAATGTATTAGGCTAAATAATTATTCACAAAACGAAATACCAACGATCACCAATTATCAATTCAGCAAACGTATTATACATTACTAGTTTTCATCAAGACAATCGACAAATTTCTATATTTTTCTATATATTATATATTTCTCTATATTTTCATGTAGGCTACCGTAAATCTATCTTTTAAATTGTGTACATGTTGATTACATTCTTTTTCAGTTGTTACATGTACTTGTCTACCTCGGGAACCCCCAAGGATTTTAAGGCTCTGGCCAGTACTGGTATGAACCGATTAGACCACAGTCGCGTACTCTTTTCATCTTACTTGAGTAGTTTTTTCAGGTGGTACTTCAACTTTTAAAGGACGAGTAACAGTACTTTTACTTGAGTACAGATTTTCAGTGCTCTACCCACCCCTGGTGATTGGACAGCAATATAATAATATAAATAGATATTAAGAGTAAAACCATCGGAATTAGGATTCTGAAGTTAGAGCGCTCTGGCTGGAAAGGGTTAAGTATGTGCATTGTAAAAAGTTTATGGTTGCTTTCGTGATGTTTTACAAGGGTTCCAGCCAGTGGCTTCGTTAGGCCTGGGCGTCCGGGGCTATAGCCTCGGATCTCAGATTGACCAAAAAAACTAATAATAAAGAAATAGCCCCTGATCTATTCATCTATAATTCCGATCGCGCATTATGACATTGTAGACGTGTAGGCTGCTAGCATGTACATCGAAATTTTCTGCATGTACCTGTACATTCAAAACCCTGTACTTTCTGTCCCGGGCGGGGCAGGGGGGTGGACCGAGCCCCGAATGTATTGTGATCCTAGCGATGCCTCTGGTTCGGGCTATTTCCCTGAAAAACTGATAAGTGTTAAAACAACTGCGAAATGTTTGATGTTTAACAAAGGGCCTTCCAGTTCCGACTTGTTAAATTCCCAGAAGCTCTATGTGGCGATAAGTGCTACAACAGCTGCGTGTGTAACAGAAGGTTTATAACGAGCCAATGGCATAGTTTTTTTTACAATGCTTGTGCAAGTTGCAGTTTTCTTTTTTGTGATCCTTGATCACAATCCCTAAACGTGTTACAATGGAGGCCTTTATAGAGATTTCGATATGATTACGGGGATGCACACCCCGTCAGAGTCCTCTGATACCCTAGCAGCTATGGTACTTTGAATGGTGCTGAATCTACTTTTGGTCTGTCCTTTTACATCGTTCCTTTGACAGAGGGGTGTGGCTTTTGAATTAAACTTTAACAACAGTAATTTGTAATTCCTGCTTCGTCATATATCCTATATTTGCCATTGTTGACTTCGTACGACTAGCTCATCAATTCTCCGAAACGTTTTCCAGATCACACTACACGTTAACAGGTATCCATACACTTAGCTTGTTACGCTTCTGTCCACCCCTTACTTTCTTTGTGAAGGAAGAAATGTCAGCAAAACCTTGGAAGTCCATTTTTTCTCTGTATATCTATTCTGTGATGCATTCTCTCTGAAGAGCTTGTTACACATTCCCATAAGATCTCCATATTTCTTTAGCAAGTGTAGCCTCTCATACTTTTCCTCATTTGAGGACATACTACATGACGTAATACTTCCTAGTTGTTGATATGGTCCACACGCCTAATGTTGCATCTGTATTTTCAGTTCCTGTGGATACACTGTACAGCTTCACTCACTACATGAAAAGGCCTGTTTCAGACTGTCAGTACAAGTAAAAATCTTTGCAAATGATGACAAGTAAAAGGCCAGTACAAAGAAGTCGCGATATAAAAAGATTTTAACACTAGAACCGCCAAGCCTTTCAAACAACCATTAACAGCCGGAGCCGAACGCCGTTTTTCATCATTAGCATAGGAATCGTCCCTATTAGCATACATATTCTCGACAGCATCACCTTCCAGCCAGAGCATCAGTTCATCTACCGAGTCTTTATCAAACTATATACAGTGGAATAGTCTAAAAAATAATTAATTACAGAATTGTTTGTTTTAAATGGTTAATGAATTTAAAAAAATACAAGAATGTGTTTGTATGGAAGGTCTCATCATACAAAAAAAAACCGACTAAAAAAAGAATACATAGAACGATCATTTCTAAGAAATTAGGCTATAGTAAAGAGGCTATAGTATTTTTTTACTTTTATTATGCCCTACGAATGTACAAAATGAAAATTACACAACACTTAAATTATTCAAAAATTAATCCATTAAAATTTAGTTTTCATTTTGATCTCATTTTGGTGATGTAAAAGGTAAAATAAAAGACATTATCGATCAGTTTGCGATGATCAGAGGATATCTGCATGAATAGCTGTACTTAGGCCTACAGCACGGTTGCTTAATTTCAACGTTAGTGCACAGCACTAGTCTCCTAGATTACTGGAATATAAGATTTTTCAGGATTAAGTTATCGAAAACTTTTAATGCCAATGTATGGCTCTAGTGGTAAGGAATATCGTTGGTATTTCATTTTGTGAATAATTTGTGACGAACGGCGCAGCAGGCTCAGGATGCAAGTGCTCGAAGTAAGGGTTTAATGAACAAATACTAGGGCAAACACAAAACTCGATTTGAAGCGGTATTACAAAAAACAGGATAAGTAACAGAGGCAGAGAGTGAACTGGGCTATGACCAAAACAATACTCAGCAATGAACTAGTGACAAAGGTGTGCCTAAATAGTGGTGAAAACAAACGTAACAGGTGCACTCAATAAACGGGAGACAACAATCGTGGCAACTAGGAAACTGTGGGATGGGGCGTGGCGTGCTGGGAACCGGAGGCCTGTGCTCATGGTGGTGCTTACGTGACAGAGCCCCCCCCTTGAGGAGCATCTCCAAATGCCTCCTGAGAGCGCTTTCGGAGCCGACCCCGCGGACGCGGGCCCGGGTGATCTGGACGACGTTGGTGGAAGTCCGCTATCAGGAGTGGGTCCAAGACATCCTCGGCCCGCTCCCAAGACCTCTCCTCGGGACCGTAGCCTTCCCAGTCTACCAGGTACTGTAGGGATCCTACTCGACACCTGGAATTCAACAGTCGCCTGACCGCAAACGCTGGCGCCCCCCCCCCCCCGGGGGGCGGATTAAGCGACTCACTTTGCGTTAGAGGACCGCTGACCACCGGCCTGAGGAGAGAGACATGGAAAGATGGTGAAATCTGATACTGTCGTGGCAACTGGGGACGATAGGTTACCCTATTGACGCGTTTAATAATCTTGAAGGGCCTGATGTAACGCGGGCTAAGCTTTCTTGCTTGGTAGGTGCATCTTGATGTTTCTCATAGATAACCATGCTCTCTCCCCAGGCTGATAGTCGGGCGCCTCCCGTCGATGCCAGTCCGCCTTTTCCTTTTGTCGCCCTATAGCCCGTTGCAGGTGTACGTGGGCATCTGTCCACACCTTCTCACTTCTCTGAAACCAGCGGGTTACAGCAAGAACGTCAATGCTGGTGGTGTGCCACGGAAACAGTGGAGGTTGGTACCCTAGAACACACTGAAATGGCATGAGACCTGTCGAGGAGTGCGTTTGCAAGTTCTGGGCATATTCTGCCCAGGGTAAAAACTGCCACCACTGGTGCTGTTGATCGCTACAGTAACTGCGTAAAAACCTCCCTAATTCTTGAATCGTCTGTTCTACTTGTCCATCGCATTCCGGGTGATAACCCGAGGTAAGGCTTACCATCACTCCTAATCTCTCCATCAAGGCTCTCCGAAATTGCGAGATCAATTGTGGACCCCGGTCAATCCCAACATCTTCTGGAATCCCGTAGTGTCGGAACACATTCACAAACATGGCCTCTGCTGTTTGTGGAGCCGTTAGCAAGCCTGGCATGGGTATAAACCGACAAGCTTTAGAGAATCTATCCACCACAACCATCACCGTGATATTACCTTCTGATTCCGGTAGGTCCGTAACAAAATCCACAGAGACATGGGACCAAGGACGTTGTGGGACAGGTAGCGGTTCCAGGCTGCCAGCGGGCAGGTGTTGAGGAGTTCTCGTCTGTGCACAAACAGAACATGACAGTACGAATTCTTGTACGTCCCGTCTTAAGGTGGGCCAACAATAACGCACAGACAGGAGTTGTTTCGTGCGTGTGTTGCCTGGACGGCCTGACGCTAGAGTCATATGTGCCCAGGTGATGATTCTGGCACGCACACCCACAGGCACATAGGTCTTGTTGGCAGGACACCCCTCTGAGTCCCCCCCCCAATTTCCCGGTCAATGTCCCAACGAACGGGAGCCACAATACAGGTGGGGGGTAGAATCGAGTCTGTCTTCTGCACACGAAGTTCTCCATCATAAATCCGGGACAGCGCATCCGCCTTGACATTCTTGGTGCCCGGCCGGTAAGAAACGGTGAACTGGAAACGAGTAAAAAATAAAGACCATCTCGCCTGCCGTGGATTGAGACGATTAACTTTATGGAATAATCGGCTGCGGTCCCGTCACCCTGCACACACTTCAACAGAGTCCCGCCCGACTCCTTTCCTTCCAGGGGGTGATTAAAGACTCTTCGAAACTGCTCCAGGAACAACTGATAATTGTGGGTCTCCTTGCCCTCCCGTTCCCACACGGCGGTGTGTCGAGAAGCTCCAATGTCTGTGTCCGGTACGCGCTCTCACCCTTTACGTAGAGCGCACCAGGTCTATCAGACTAAATCCCCGGCTGTTTATTTGCTATTTGGATTCCCGTGTGGGTCGTCCGCATTCTAAGCAGCGTTTCCCCCACTGGCTTTGTGACTGCATCACTTTGGCCTACGGGGCGTCTGGCTCTGTCGTTCCGGAGGGTCTCCGTGCACACTCCACGTTGGGTGTTCCTGCCTCCTCTGCCCTTTTCCACAGGGTCAGGGTGGATGACATTTGCGCTGCGGCGTCGTGGTCGTCGCCTTCGGCGTTCGTTCGTTTCTATTTACTGGACATGTCTCCTTCATCCCTTGTTCATTCGGTTCTCGGTGCAGCTGCCCGAGATCTCTGAATTTTGCTAGGGAATCTCGTGCTTTGCTTTGATTCTATCTCTTCTCTAACAGTACTGAATTCTATAGCCTGTTTGGTTCAGGGGTATTGTCAGTGCCTGTCAATACACTCAGTGTGGGTTTGCCTCCTCCCCGGGGCTTTCCTCATATTTTCATTTTATTTTTTGTATCCCCATGCCCCTCATCTCGTGATGTGTGGTGCGTGAGTGTTTTTTTGTTGTGCTTATGTGGAACGGATACGTTTCGCTTGATCTCAACATCCCTTCTCCCTGGGGTGGCCTATGTGTTCATAGGCCTGCTCTGGGGGAGGATTTCCATAATTAACGCATTCGATCATCCCTTCTCTGACCTCGTCAGCTGTCTGGGATGTTTTCGTCTTGGGGTTTTAGGGGACGGTTTCTACTGGACCCTGCGAGCTGTGCTGGTTGGTGCGGCAGGGAGTACATCCTTGGCTCGCTCGCTCCGCCTTGAACCCCTAGGAGCTATAGCCCCTCTAGGGGGCAGAGCACCACGACATATAACGTTTGTCACCGGGAATGTAACTCTGGTTATATGAGTGGAGCGGAGCCCCCTAGATCTGTTGCCCTGCCGTCCCACGAGTATGTTGCTGAATAAACTCGGGAAGGCGTTCTCTGGGCTCACGGGTCCTATATAGGGGCAGGGGTGCCCTGATTGGCTATCGCATCTTGCATAATGAGTTTTCAGTACGGCCGCTGACGCGGCTAGGGTAAACCACTACGAGCTAAAGCCCCTCCAGGGGGCTCCACTCTACTCATATAACCGGAGTTACATTCCCGGTTACTAACGGTCAGATGGTTATTCTCACTCTTAAATAGCTCTGAGAATCTTGCCCCAGTTTCAGCCTCTTTTGGTTTCCTCTCTGCTTTTGTCTTAGCTTGTGTCCACAAATTTCCTTGCACTTTGTGCACACTGCTGCTTTGGCCAAGTCCTGTGTTGGCGATCATCTTCTTTGCAATTATAGCGACTTGACTTGACTCATGTCTGTCATTTGACTTGACTCAAGTCCATTAGAGCAAATTACGTTTAAGGCGTTAAATAAATAATAGAGCGGAGATGTAACATTTTCTATGTGGAATATGACTATGGCTCAAAACCGCATGGTCTCGGCACAGACTACAGCTCTGTAAAAAATTAAGAGACCACTGCACTTTTTTTTGAAAAGGAAAGTTTTGTGTGAGGAACAGAAGCGTTCAATTTGCAGTGGTCTCTTAATTTTAACCCTTCTGTTCCTCACTCAAAACCTTCCTTTTCGACTTTTTTGAAAAGGAAAGAAAAAGGTGCAGTGGTCTCTTAATTTTTTCCAGAGCTGTATATGTTTCAATGGCCAATTAAATTAATGGAAGTAGGAGGGGGTACTGATGGAAAACAAAATAACCCAATCTGGTGAAGAAAACCAGGAGAGAGGGCGTAACGATTTTCAATGACTAGTGAAATTAAGAGGATTAGAATTCACTACAACCCCGCTTCTTTTTTAAACTCGCAAGAATGTTTCACTTCGCAGTTGTAAATGTGTTTTACTGGTGCTTGTTTTTAATCAAAATCTAACATTTCAGTACAGCGTCAAGAATGCATTCAAGCAATTTCTATTCAACTCGCCAAGCCATGTAAATGGTTGCTGAAAACGCAACAACAGTTCAAGGCAGTCCAAGTAATTTTGTTAGTACAAATCAAGGTAAGAGTCGACTAAGAGCTTACTGTACATTAGCTAGCAGTACGTTTGGTAACGAGTTATTTTGTGTTACAGCTATCTAGCTAGCTGGGTACCATTGTTACATACAGTACGCAACATTAAGTGCATTGTAGCTAGATTACTAACCGTATTAAAACATTTTATAGATATATTTATACATATACATACCTAGCAAATTAACCAGACTATTGACTGTATTTATTCCAGCTTGCTTGACTGAAGGCCCGGGACCTGGTCTTCGTCGAGCAAGACGAAATATATTATCTGTAAGTTGAATGTTTAACTACAGTACCTATATTAGATTTGTGCGGTTTGTAATTTTATTAGAATTTTTATCATTTGCTAATTGCCAAAATTTACCCCATTTTCATAGCCTGCGGTCAGAGACCTACACAGTACTGCTGGCGAGGATGAAAAGTATAGGTTGCATGAAAGGTGAATGTGAATTTATATTATTTTTTAAAAAATACATGCTAAAATAGTCAAAAGAAATAAATCAATAAGTGTTTGGTGGCTGTGTGAAATAGAACATTTATCATGCAAATGTATTAAATAAGATAAGGCTTAGGTTGTCTGGATGGTGGGCTTTGGGGGAGGAATAATTTGGTGGGAATAACACTATACAATAAACACTACCTAGATATATAAATTGGTTAATACCTTGTTATTGAGTTTAACTTGATTAATAACTTGTTAATTACCATTTATCTATTGGCATTTGTTAAGTGTAACAAATGCCAAACTTGATACTTTGAATCATGCTATTCATTAATAACACTTACCAACGTAAAATACGGAAACTCAGAGTTTTGTCACTAAAATTTTGCTAGAACTGTGACAAAATTATTTTTATTTGTAAATCACAGTTATACAATGGATATAAAAAGTCTACACACCCCTGTTAAAATGCCAGGTTCTTGTGATGTAAAAGAATGAGACAAAGATAAATCATGTCAGAACGTTTTCCACCTATAATGTGACCTGTAACGTGAAAAATTCAATTGAAAAACGAATTGAAATCTTTGAGGGGGAAAAATAAAAAATAAAAAACTCACAATAACCTGGTTGTATAAGTGTGCACACCCTTAAACTAATACTTTGTTGAAGCACCTTTTGATTTTATTACAGCACTCAGTCTTTTTGGGTAGGAGTCTATTAGCATGCCACATCTTGACATGGCAATATTTGCCCACTCTTCTTTGCAAAACGCTTCAAATCTGTCAGATTGCGAGGACATCTCCTGTGCACAGCCATCTTCAGATCACCCCACAGATGTTCAATTGGATTCAGGTCTGGGCTCTGGCTGGGCCATTCCAAAACGTTAATCTGCTTCTGGTGAAGCCATGCTTTTGTGGATTTGGATGTGTGCTTTAGGTCGTTGTCACGCTGAAAGGAGAACTTCCTCTTCATCTTCAGCTTTCTAACGGACGCCTGAAGATTTTGTGCCAAAATTGCCTGGTATTTGGAACTGTTCATAATTCCCTCCACCCTGACTAAGGCCCCGGTTCCAGCTGAAAAAAAACAGTCCCAAAACATGATGCTGCCTGTGGTATGCTTCACTGTGGGTACGGTGTTCTTTGAGTGATGTGCAGTGTTGTTTTTGCGCCAAATATACAGTGGATACAAAAAGTCTACACACCCCTGTTAAAATGCCTGGTTTT